>VTPC01000911.1:50329-129931 GCA_011009095.1 Ignelater luminosus
CAGTGATCACTATCTAATAAAGATGAATTTGAAAACACAAGCAAAGGAAGCAGAAGAAAAAAAGAAGGATAAAGGTTAACGAAAAAATAAAAAGTTATAATCTCTAATATCCAGAATGCCAAAACAAGTATCCAGAAATAATAAATAACATGTATCTGGAGCAAATAGGAAATACCATAGAACAGAAATGGGAAAAATTTAAAAATAACTTATTAACTGCAGCTAAGAAAGTTATGAAACTATGAAAATAACAAATAAAAACCATAAAAAGTCAGAATGGTGAAATAAAGAAATACAAATAAGATTTAAAAACATAAAAGAAAGTTGGAAAAGATACCTAAATACGAGAAAGAAAGGCGACTATGAAGTATATAAAGAAAAACTAAAAGATAAATAAATCATGGTCGAGATTTGGAGAAAAAAATGACAGAAAATTATAGAGAAAATCAAAAATTATTCCATGGAACATTGGAGCAGCTAAAGCAGAAAAAAGAATACAATGTAAAAAATATAAAGTATACAGATGGTGATGATGATAATACAACGATGGAGACAATATTTTGAAGAATTAACACAGGTAGAAACAAATGAAGAAGAAGAAGAGGAAGAAACAAGAGACATACCTGAAACAGAACCGATAAAAAAAGAAGAAGTAAAAGAAGCAATAAACAAATTAAAATTGGGTAAAACATCACGAAGTGACAATATAACGCCCGAAATGATAAAATATATGGGAGATGAAGAAAGAAAACATTTAACAACCAATATAATAAGAAAGGAGATAAAAGAAATTGTAGACATTATAGGGGGATAACACTAGGAAATGTCCGAGGAAACATTCTTGCAAGAATTTTAGAAAAAAAAATTAGAAACAAAATAGAAATAGCAATAGAAGATACACAGAGCGGTTTTAGAAGCGGGAGAAGCCCAGAAGATTTAATTTTTACCATAATCCAGACAAGAGAAAAACTAAAACATAAGAATAAGGATATACACATTTGCTTTATAGACGTTTGACTGAATTCGAAGTATGGAATACACTGGCAAAGAGAGATGTAGACAAGAGAACAATAGACATTATTAAAGCAATGTATAATGAAAATACAAATATTGTACGAACAAACAACAAGGAATCAAAGAAATTTATAATTAAAATCAGAGCCTACCATTATTCAATATAGTATTAGGTGAAACCATAAAAAGTCGACGAATATGATGAAAATATTGAAATTAGGATATTGGAAAATGAAACAAACAACTATCTGAATTAATGTTCGCGGATGATATGGCTCAAGTAGCAGAATCCGAATAAGACTTAAAATTCAGTATAGAAGTTCTAAACGAAGAGTTAATGAAGATCAACATAGAAAAACCAAAGAGTACGATCATTTCAACCTCAAGCAAAGTACACACTATACAGATAATGGGAAAACAAATTAAACAGGTAAATACTTGTAAGTTATAAGGATTTAGGATCTACAATAAAAAAAACAGCGGGAAGATAGAGAAATAAACGAGAAACTAGGCAAAACAGGAAAAATATTTAATATGATGAAAACAACTTTTCTAGGAAAAAAATATAAAAACAGATGTACTAAAGAGAGTGGTTAGACCATCACTAATGGACCTTAACGAAAAAACCAAACACGAATAATGCGATGGAGATGAAGTATTTGAGAAAAATCTAGGGAAAGAGTAAAAAGGATAGAATAAGAAATGAGACATCTAGATAAAACCTACAAATTGAACCAATAAACGACAAAATAACGAAGGGACAACTAACGTAATTCGGGCATGTGTGTCGTATGAGTTACGATAGACTAACAAAAAGGATACTTCAAACACGAGTGATAAGAAAGAACAAAAAAGAAGGCCGCGTAGGAGATGGGAACGTTGGTTACAGCTATAATCACACTTTCCTCCGCCATTTTGATGCATTTCGACGAAATTTAACGCCATCTGTTGGTTGATGATTTTTCCCTACAGCACAAAATATTGCTTGTGCCCACGAGCAAGCAACAAGTTATCACATTGGTGACATAAAATTGCTGAACGGTTGGCAGCACTCGTTTACAAACAAGTAATTACTGACAACGCCTAATCACCGCTGCTGGTAACGCGTCAGCGAGATTACAGCTCGTGGACACTAGTGATATTTCAAGAATGTTTGAAGTTGGGAATTTTCGTGCCGGTATTGGCGACATCTTTGTTAGATGGGCAAAGAGAAAGATTTTTTTACACCTGACATTGGTGTAGTGGCACCTTTTTCGTTCGAACTAAAACCCTGCCTAGTTATTTACTATTTCTCACTTTATCTGCTAAATTCACTCACTTTTTCTATGCACCACAGCTTGTGGAAGCCTTGCGTTAAGATGAACGCGAGGACATCTACACTCTGAAGTTTTTGATTCCTACCAATGATGTTTATGATTATAATGACTGAAATCCACAAACTTCCAATTTATTTCCACCGATAAGTATACTTTCCTACCACGAACTACTATCATGGGAGTGGAATCAAAATGTCAAATCAGAGCGACCTTATCGAAACTAAATCAGTTTAACTGGAATCTAGCAATTAAGTTTAATATTTACGTTGACATCTAATATGTAGAAGTTCTATCGTTCAAATGGATGATTGTAGCAAACCCGTATACAGCAGTGATGCATTAAACGGTATATGTAGGAACACTCTAACCTTAAAATTGAAAGTACATTAAAATGAAAACATTTGTAGAAAATAGAAAGACGAATGGAAAATTCCCTGAATTTCTTTCTGTAAAATGGGCATTTCCAACGAGACAGTTTGACGATCTGTACTGGGAAGTTGGATGTTTGCCTGTACAGCAAGCAGGAGGTGGATAGTAATCTGTTCTGCACTTTGAAGATATCGTATGTCTTTGTAGAACTTCCATTTCTATCTACAACCTCCTAGCAGAACGCGATAGCAAATATAAATTCTTCGGGGTTTCGAAGTCGAATGGAACATCTTATGTCTGGCCTACTTGGCTTCCTTTTATAAAGTGCCACATGATCAAGTCCTATCTTAATATCCTAATCAACGATTACATCCCCACTCACGTTCTATTCATAATTATATATGTATCTCATTCTATCTTCTCGCCATTGTAGCTAAGTTCATTATCTAACATCTTAGTCATTTTATCGTTTCATGCTCTCACACGTATTCACTCATATCTTATTGGCACTGTTAGGAAAAAAATGACACTGCTAGAGAGGTGCAAGAGATTGCATTTGCTGCCCCCTGGGTGAACAGTGAAATCGATATTCTATTGCCTTGATATACAATGCTTTGTCAACTCCAAGCAACGCATTTTCAATCATAGTTATCGGTTTCTCTGATATTTTTTCACCCAAAACTGAATAAAAACTTCAGATTTAAATCATATAAGATGGAACAAGGAACAAAGAATGAATATTGTAGGCCATAACAAAGACAAAGTCTTTTTTCATTATTGCGTTCTGTTTTCATTCTAGGACTGCATTTGTATCGTTCTCTGGGCTTTAACTTTTACCTTATTTTTGTAAAAATCTCTTGTGCTTGACTCATGCCAAGTTCTGCAAGAAGTTTTTCCAGGATAGATCATATCCTTTTCCAATCATTGAGGGATTGACTGAAATTTGTTCATACAAGAGAAGAGTTAATTTTAATTAAGAAAATAGGCAAAACCCTACGATTGATCTTGATCAACAAAACCCTAATGAATGGAAGCACTGTATGCTGTTAGGCATGGGCAAAAAGGGATTTCTAATTGTGCGCTACATTATCAGTGATTCGGGAGAAAAGCTGAACAAAACACCTCAAATAATTTGTTATATTAATGGTTAATTGAAATATCAGATAATATCAAGCCCATGTTTTGTAAAATAAGATTGTCCATTCTTCAAAACTATCAGTTGCTTTGGCTTGGCACAACTTTTCACGTTTGAAGGATTTTTAAAGTCCTAATACTTTCTCGTTCTTTGCAAACCATCTATACTATTCTTGTTTACTTATCCCTAAACTCAAGCTATATTCCACTTCTTTTAGATAATACTGAGATAATGGGTGCTGTGTAAAAGGGTAGTCTTTCTCAATCTTTTTTTTGGTGCAGCTTGCTTGCATTTTAATTTATAATGGATAAGACAAATTTTGATATAGAAATGGCTTGATTATTTGTGAAAATCCTTTTAACTCTACCCTGAACAAATCAAAGTTTAAAAAAAATTGAAGATGACTCTCTGTGCCAACACTAATGCCCAACAGCAAACGTCTTTACGATCATGAAAGTGTCGTTTAGTGTTGGAAATTTGGTAGTATTGAGACACCACTGCTGCATTGTAATTTGTTAATTAAATACGCCTTGAAGGGAGTATCTTTGGTTTTAACCATTTTTGGGCCTTCCAATAAGGTTTTGGACATATCTGTTCACGGACAGTAAGATGATTACGTTTTCAAAAAGAAATCGAATTTGGACTTCATGTTCTTCGAGTCTAGACAAGATTGTCTGACACTAGAATTTTGAAGCAGCTCGGATTCGAAGATAAAGTTACACACTATGAGGGAACGTACCTTGTAGACCAACGAAATGGTATGGTATGGTATGATCAACGAAATAACTCTATATATGCCAAACACCTTATAGAAACTAATTTTAGAGGAGGAACCTCGTACACATGCCAAGCTTTTGCTTGCAAAGTTTTTAAAGTCTAGACACGTTTTGTCTTTAAGATTTTTGTTTTTTATGTATTTTTTGCAAAATCTGACTTCAGTGATATGATAAGAAATTTAATGGCTTTTCATTAATTAATAGTTTCTCATCAATTTACTTGAAGATAGGGAAAGGTAACATGTATTTACTTGGATGGGGTTGTTGGTGTTAAAGCATACTTCTAGTATCTAATACCAACAGCTGCTTCTTTCACTTTTGCTTTTGGCTTTCCCTCGTACTAAGTATGTTCGGATTCTTTGGAATTATTTTGCGTTCCACATGCGTTTTCGGTAGCAATGAAGCAACTAGTTATTTATGTTGAGGCGAGAGAAATGAAATGTAGTTTTTGTTTTTTACATCTTCAAGATTTATTTATTTATTTAATAATTCTTTGTAATTGGCACTGTCAAAAGATCTAATATTTATATTTTATTGGTGTAAAAAATATTGGATTGATTTTTATAAAGCTTTCTTTTAATCTTCACATCTCGATAAAAACGAAAATGTGATTTAATTCGAACCTGGTTTGTTCAAACAAGATTTCTCTAATCTCATAATAGTCATCCAAACATATTATTCAAGATGTAAACAAACAATTACGCATTATTTACTAATCAGCTACCATCTAAAACACAATAGTAAAATCCTTAAACGTAACGCTAACTGCTGGTAATCATATGGAAATTGTGCTCTTGATTCTCAATAACGAACTAGTTATAAAATGCCAGAGAATAAAACTAGGGCAATATCATCCAAGCAGGTCATGTGAAAAGAGTGAAAGTTTCTCCCTCTCGCTCGCTCCATTTCAATTTGAATCGCGTTTATTCTTGTTAATGTAGTTACGTAATAGAGAGTAGATTCACTTTCAAGCTTTTTCATCTCTGTTTCGTGTACATAAAATATAATATGGAGGTTTCGCTTGCTCGCGTTGGCTGGGTGACCGAGTTCTATTTATTTTACTGTCTCTGAACTACATTGATAGTAGTAGACAAGCAGCAGCGTTTCGAATTGTTACTACACGGGGACGACACTGATTGCTACTGATTTCCATTTTACCTTCGTTAAGGTCTGACGTAAATTTTCCCTCCAAATTTCGTTTGTGATTAAGTGGTTTTTACAAAAGGAATTGATCAGCAAGTGTATTATTTGCTGCAGATTGAGGGTATTGACCAAACTTAAATAAGGAAGATGATTATTATCGAGGGAAGAGAATTGATTTATATTTTAAAAGCGTCTTTCTAAAATACTAGTTAGTTTTTTACATTTAAATTTAAGTGCAGTAATTTGAAAAGCAAAGCAGCAAAACGAAATTGTATTTGTTATTTTTTTGTGACTGCTATTCATTTAGATTATTTTTATCCTTGTAGTATATGTAATTATGTTTCCGAGATTTTGTAATTTCCATATTTAAGATGATTGACATGTTCGTTGTAAATATCATAAATCTATGTTCATAATTTTTGGTACCAAATATATGTACAAATTGATACATGACATTTTTGAAAATGAAAAATTGTAGTTTTGCAGTTAAAATTAGTGTTGGACACTAGATGGCGAACGGTTTCACATACTGGAAATATATCGATTTGAACTGAATATGTGCTTGGAGGCTTATTTAGATTTAAACGGAGGTATTTGTTGTGGTAAAAAGTTTTTAGGAGAATTAGGAATGATTGCATACCTTTCCATTCTGGTATTCTAACAAACGCATGATAATCTATCATCATGTCTGTGGATTTTCAGATCTGAAACGTCTGCATATTGAAACGAATGGATTAAATTAAGGAACAAGAAGTTATGGACTTCAATTAATTTAATTAAAACAGAACAGACGCAAAGAGAAGTTTTTCCAATTAGGAAATTAAGATTCGCCTTAAATGTCTTTTCGCAGTCACAAAACTGTTTCTTTAAACGAAACACTCAGTATATTTTGATATCTTTTTTATATGCTATTTATTGCTGATTACTAAAGGTACAGTTTATTTTCCTACTAGTTATACGAGGGTCATGCGGTGATATTTCGCAATAAACAATTGAATAACACCGAAACTGTTACTTTTAGATCTCTCCACGATGCTATATTGTCATGATAAATCGGAAATAACTAGCAAATAGAAAAATACCAAAATATATAAAGTGTTGTATTTTGAAAATATAGCAAGATTGCGTTTTGTTTTTATAATCACTCTGTATAAGAAGGATGAAATCTATTAAACCTTAATAATCATATCTGTAGGCTAAGAATTGAGTTTACCATTGATTTTAGGAGCAAAATGTTTACCAATTTTATCGAGGAGGCTAGATAAATCTTATATGGAACATTCCATTTATGATTACACTTTGATTACACCCATATACAGTGTGTCCACATTAAGGATTTACCACCTTTGTAAAATGTTTATTTCTTCATCGATTTTCATTTTTTTTTGTTTTGTAGATATTCAAAATGCGCATTTGATAAATGGATAGGTGCATTGTAGAGCTGTAATCATGGCCAACTACGACCACTTTTATCGTCTGGAATTTCAAGAAGTCCTATTTAGAAAAAGCCTGACTACGGAATCTTATTCAGGATCACTTAAAACCTACTCGTATCAATTTTTATTGTTCTAAAATAAAGGGTGTTCTAGAAAAATTATTTAAATTTTGTTTATTAATTTCTTTTTTTTGTTTTAGTTGTATCATTTTGTAAAAAAATGTAACTTTTATTATTATTTATTTGAGCCAAGTCTGTAATAGCATTTCATGAATTTAAATGTGACAATTTAAAAAATATTTTATTTATGTATTTATTATTTTTTTTTAAAAAAAGAAGAAGAAATAAATACGAGGATGGTTTGATAAGTCTTTAGATTAACATAGGACGAAGAGTTTTTTTGGTCAAAATCGATTTTTTTTTTCTACATAGTCCTCTTTTAGGTCTATATATTTCATCCATCGATGCTCCAACTTTCTGATCGCCTTCAAAAAATACGATGTCTGAAAGTCTGCAAAATATGCGTTCACGGCGGCTATCACTTCATCGTAGCTCGTGAATTTTTTTCGTCCAAGCCATGTTTTAATGTTTGGAAAGAGAATAGTAGCTCGGGGCCAGATCTGGAGAATAGGGGGCGTGGGAAACCAACTCGAAGCCAAGTTCATGAATTTTGGCCATCGCGATCATCGACGTGTGAGCCGGCTCATTATCATGATGAAACCGAACTGTTTTTCTCTTCATTGGAGGTCGTTTGGACTGGATTCTTTTCTTTAACCTGTCTAATAATTAAGCATAATACAATCCTGTTATTGTTTTTCCTTTTTGCTAATAGTCTATAAACAATATAATATAATAATAATAATAATCGCCTTTATTGAAAACAAAACAGAAAAATACAATATTTCAAAAAACAAAAATACAATATCTGTAGCTTCCTGGCGAAATCTAGCCATGTGAATCCAAAAAAACCGTCACCATTACTTTCCCTGGCGATGGCACCGTCTTCGCCTCCTTCGGAACACGTTTGCTTGTTGAAGTCCACTGTTTGGTCTCTGGTGTGTAATAATGGACCCATGTTTTATTAACAGTTACAAATCGCCGCAAAAAAGTTCATTGAATTACGCTTAAATCGATTCAACAGCTCCTTTGAGATGTCCATGCGGACGCGTTTTTGGTCCAATGTCAACAAGCACGGCACCCATCGCGCGGACAGCTTCCTCATGTGCAAATCTTTATGTAATATTTTAAAAACACGTTCTGTTGATATGCCTGCGGTCTGTGCTATCTCTCTTATTTTCATTCGACGATCATATAACACGATTTTATGGACTTTCTCGATGATATCCTCAACGATTGCTGTTTTTGGCCGTCCCGGGCTCTCTTCATCAAACACACTCATACGGCCACGTTTGAACTCTGCCACCCAGTTTTTATGGTGGCGAACGAAGGGGAAGGCTTCCTGTAGACAGCGTGCAACTCGGCTTTTATTTCCGTTGGAGTTTGACACTTCAAACGCAAGAATTTTATAACTGAACGATATTTGGCTGGCTTCATTCTATACAAATCATTGAAATTGGTGACATTTTCAGCAGTGCCATCTGAAGGTTGGACCATCGTAACTATAAAAGCATTTTGACCTGTCGCGCCATCTTCATGGTCAGCCTAAACACTTGTCAAACCACCCTCGTATTTTACAAAGGTGGTAAATCCTTAACGTGGACACACTGTAGAGTCAGGAATAATTTTATAAAATTCAAATAACTATTTTTTTTAACTTTCTCTGGTAACGTTTTTTGATGAAACAGTTTCCTTTGAATTGAAACGTTACTTTATGGAATTCCTTTAGTATATCTGCAAGGTATTTAGCAACCTGGAAGGTTAGAAAATCAGAATCATTAGGCACGCAGTCTGGGACCTTTCAGCTATTCAATATCCCCTTCCGCACTTTGCTTTCTACTATTCTCTTCTCGCCTCTTATCATTCTCATTATTTTTGTTTCCTGCCTTTTGATTTTTTTTCTATCGTGGGTGTGTTTCTCTTAATCTTGTTTGCTTTCTCATCACTTTTTTTCCCTTCAGTTTCTTTCTGCATTTGATTTTGTTTTGCATATTTCCTCTAAAATGTGTTGTCCCTCCTGTTATCTTCTCATTTTCGAATTCTTTTTCTTATTCTCACTATTTTGCTCTCTCCTTGTCACATCGTTTCTTGTTATTCTTTGCTATTTCTATCGTTTCAGAATTTCTTTTTCTTCTTTTTTCGCACATGCACCTAATTACCCGATAAAACCGTTTATCTGTTTGGCAAAATTTCTTCCTTGACTATGATATTCTCTCGACTCAAGAGGATGTTGACAATTCCCATTCTTGTGCGAATTTAGTGGGCAGATACCAGAAGTATCCAAAGACGCGTGTATTTAAGATATTTGTTTTGGATAAAGTACAGTTCTGTAGGTTTACCATTGCTTTCTGAGTGAGAAGATACAGGATCCGCCAGTGAAACGGGAAAATTTTAAAAAGCAATTGGTCGTTGAAGAATTAATTTTTAAATGTTTTATTATCTATAAAGTGAAAGTACAAGAATAGCCATTAAGGCATTTTTGGAGTCGGGCTTGGAAGTTTTGACAGGTATTGCTGCAGAGTCTTCCGCAATACGTTGTTTGAGGGCTGGGATTGTTCTGGGTGGATCGGTCTGTAACACTTTTGTTTTCAGGTACCCCCATAAAAAGTAGTCGCAGGCAGTTAAATCTGGAGAGCGAGGGAGCCAAGGGATATCCCCGTTTCGAAAAATCACACGACCCGGAAACAAAGCATTTAAAGCATTCATTGAGATTCTTGCGGTGTGACTTGTAGCCCCATCTTGTTGAAAAAGTGCATGCTCATTCACTGGAGAAAGAGCGAGTTAGGGTGTGAGAAAGTTATGAATCGTTTCAAGGTATCGCTCAGAATTAACAGTCATTGCATTACCATCTTCATTTTCAAAAAAAAAAATGGGCCGATGATTCCATTCGCCGAAATTGCGCACCACACTGTGACTTTCTGAGCATGAAGAGGCTTTTCATGAAGTAAACGAGGGTTTTCCCCCGCCCAGTACCTGAAATTTTGTTTGCTGACAAAACCACAGAGGTGGAAGTGCGCCTCATCACTCATCCGCATGCTGTTCACTTGGGCGTCATTCCCTTCAAGAATCCTGAGCATATTCTCACAAAATTGGGTGCGTTACTGATAATCACCCGGGTTAAGAGATTGCACAATCTGAATTTTGTAAGGGTGAAAACGAAGGTCTTGGTGGAGAATCTTTCTAACCGATGTGTCACTTATTCCAAGTCTTAGGGCATGTTGACTGGCTGATCAGCGTGAACTTCTCAGCATCGCCTGTTGAACAGCTGCGATGTCTTCAGGAGTCCGAACAGTTTTTACACTCCCGCCTCGTTTTTTAAACGTTGATCCAGTTCGCTCGAGGTTGTTTATCCACGTTCGAATCGCATTGTGTGATGGAACAGGCTGCTTACACGGTATGTTAAAATGACGTCGAAAAGCACGACGCGTTTGCGTCAAACTCTCACCATTCTGACAATATGCTTTCACTGCGTAGTCGCGTTGTTCACCTGTCCAACGATCTATTGTAACTAAATGACACATCGTACAGATAGTGACAGGTCAGTAATTTTTATTCCCACCACCTCCCTACTGTTTCTCACGGCCACCTAAAATTTTTCCGTTTCACTGGCGGACTCTGTATCTTAAGAATCTAGTATTAGAAGTTTAGAAGTTTTGGAACAGGATCGAACCTGTAAGCAGACTTAACTGAGTCAAAGTTATTCCAAATGTTTTCAAACTGATTTAAGTTATAAACCATATCTTGCTCATATCACTGACAAGAGTCGAGCGCTTGTCCGTAGACGAAACCTAGATATATATAATATTAAGTGGACGCGATTCTGAACAGGTGGTTTCAACATTTTTGTTAGCCCCACCATACAACACCATAGAAGTAAGACCATCTATCAGGTTTAAACAGAGATGGATTGTTAATGGTTTCTCCAGGTATTAACGCTCTTGATTATTATCTGTTAAGCAATATGGATGGTATAAATTTCGTATAAACATAGGAGTGCGCCACAATACTGAAAACAGCTTCAAACATACTATTAGTTGATAAAACCCCCGCACAGTGGATCTGTAAGAAAACATACCCTGATTATGGTTCTAGAATTTTGAACATTGTGGGTGTTCTAAAACACAAAAATGTTGTTATAGAGAATATGTAGTAAGAAAGAAGTTAGAGTGGAGGAAAAAGAAATAAGAAAGAGTTATCGTTAAAAGCGAAAATTGGATTTTTCAACTTTTTTCAGATTTCTGAAAAACCAATTTCGATGTACAAAATCTGCCTTGATTGCCACAGCATTTATAGTTTGGGAAACCTGACTGATCAAAAAATTTCTTTTTAATCGAAAATGGCTTTCTAGGCATAACATTAATAATAAACAATTTTTTCCATTTCTGTTTTTAATTATACCGGAGAATAAGGGTTCAAATTTTTCTCTTGAGGAAACTTTTCAATTTACATCTATGAAATTTTATTTTCATCAATTTTTTTTGTTTGGATTGCTATGCGGAAGGAGTATTCAACACATGAAATTAATTTCGCCCACTTCATTCATTTAATCCAGCAAGTTTTCTACAGTCGACGATAGTAATAAAGACATTTCAGATTATTTATTACACCAACTTAAAATCCGTATAATTAGAAGGAAAAAGCAGCGACTTCTAGTAATTTGGGTATATTTCAAACTTCTAAAACTTCTGACAAGATACTATAATGAGAGCTTTTATATACGAAAGCAGAAAAAATGTAAATAATATGCTGATTCATATTACAGATGGGCACCTACGTTCCTTTTTTTGTAAATACATAATTTTTCTTGTAGCCATTGATAATCTAGCGTTTTACTGATGCGCCTATTGTACCAGAAAAAAATATTTATTATGTATGTATTGATCATCATCTTTGTAGCAAGCTATTAATCATTTCTAACATGGCAAGGCATGGCTTATAATTAATAATTATTCATAGAATATGTTAATTTCCATCGTTTAATAGATTCCGTCGTGACATTTGCTGGAATAAAGTTTCTGCAAAATTAACTGTAATTCATGCATATCTACCTGCGTGATCATTATCAAATACGTGTTTACCACTCCGTTATATTTTGATTAGTTGTTAATAACAAATTTTGAATAATAAATAATAATAATAATGATACCTTTCTTTGTTGCAGGTAAATATTTTTATCTTTTTCCAAGAGATCGTATCTAAATGTCTCAACGAATGGAATCGTTTAAAAGTAAGTACAAATTTTTTCTGTAATTATTTCACGGAACAGTTTGTTTTGGAGTACACACACACATGAGGTGTTTATTTTAAAAAATCTTTCGTTCATGCGTGGGCTCATGAGCTGAAATTAGTATACACATAGTAACCAAACCACACATCGGTGGAATAAGGTGTACCTACAATTGAAATTCGTTGTACTTAAATGTAAAAATAATTATGACATTTCCAGGAAACGAAAGCATGACGATTATTACGTTTTTTTTCTTTTCTAAGTTGAAACAATGAAATTAAATTTTTTGTGGTCCCGGGGCGTGGGCAAATGGATTATGTTTCTATGAAATAATACTGGCAATCAAAGATAGATATGTCAGTATCATTTTAACAAGATATTTTCGTTTAAAATGAAAATTAAAAGCGCTGTATTTCTTAGGCCAAATTAAATCAAACTGGAGAGATTTGAAGAATTTTTGCCAGCTAGGTTGCAATAAATGTGGTAAGAGTTGAGAGATTTGCATATTTTGTAGTTATAGTAGCTACTCAACATAATAAAAATGCTTCGCGTGTCGGAATGGTTTTCTCGTTTAAATTTTTCGTTAATGCTCGTAACCAATAAATTTATAATACTGGATATTTATTGATGAACATTTTTCTACACACTTGATTACAGACTAAATAAATAGCAAAAATATTTCCCTTTGCTGTAACTGCAAGCGATTTGTTTCTCTGATAACAGAATGGTAATAAGAGTTATTTGTCATGAAACGTAATTGTGTTTAACCAAGCATGTACGATATGTTATAAATTTTTATTTTATTTACCTTTTATCTAGAAAATCCTGAGGTCTGGAAGGTTTTTCTCCAAGAAAGATCAACATTTCAATCTTTCATGACTAAAAACGCTATATGCTTTTGCTTTTAATTTTTTTTCCTCTTGACATAAAAAGTACATTGCATTCTCTATTATTTACAAGGAGTAACTACGAAAAACCTTTTCTGTAATCTACAATAAATTTTTTTTGTGTTGTGTTTCTCAAGCTATTTGCCCTTCTAGCGCTAGAAGTTAAGGTACACTTCTGCGCAACTTAATAGGAACGTACAATAAGAATTCTAATTAACCGCAATAATGATTTTAGCAAAGCCCTAGTTTCAATTGGAATGCTTTACTGTTAAAGACTAGATTGTATTAGAATATCAAACAAATGATCATATAAATTCTTTAGTTTCAGTCAAACATTCAATTTCAAATTAGAAGAACTTCTGTTTGTTGCTTAGATTATGACAGTAGGAACACGAGATCGATTTCTTATATACAGAGTGTCCCCAGATCGACTTAACAATAGGTGTGAAAGACAAAAAAAATTTTGAGTTGAAATTTGAGGATGGGGATGACTCCTGCTTGATTAAAACTAACTTGCACCATACTCTTGTTTCTGAAAAATCAAGCAGGCTTTGATTTGGGTATTAAAAACTTATTTTCGGTGTAGTCAAGTAACTTTTCCGTGAGACTTATCGAGAAATTTTATAAGCAAAAGTTGTTCAGAATGAAAATTCATGCCCATATGCCAAAGTTGAAAACAATAGACACAATTCGATTTTTTTAAATTCCAGGAAGGCCACAGCCATCTGACCCAACACATTTTTTAAGACGAGCTATAAATTCGTGATTGTGACATTATTCATAAAGCTAATCATGAATCTACAGTTCGTTTTGAAAAATTTGTTGAGTCAGGTGAGTTACATAGAGTAAAACATCCTGGAATTTAAAAAAATCTAATTGTGCCGATTGTTCTGGCATGAGGGCCTAAATTTGCATTCTGAACAACTTTTGCTTATAGAATCTCTCGATATGTCTCACGGAAAAGGTACTTTACCTATACCGAAAATAAGTTTTTGATAATATTTTTCAGAAATAAAAATATAACGCAAGGTAGTTTCGAATTAAGCAGGGCTGATCCCCACAGACTCAAATTTCAACTCGAAGATTTTTTGTCTTTCATACCTATTGTTAAGTCGATCTGGGAACACCCTGTATAAAGATGATTTTGCTTCTTCATCCTAATATTGACACACATGAAATGAAAATAATAGTATGCTGAGCGTTGAACAGTTTTTGTTAAATACTTGAGACCTTGTTATGATTTACAGTTGAGTATTAGATTATTTTTAATGCACAACCAATTTGTTCATTCTTAAACAGTTCTTTTGGGGAAAAGTTTTGTCTTTTAATTTTTTATCGGGCATTTCCTATCGTCTGCAGTTGGTGCTGAACTACCACAAAGCATGTACCTTAAACTTCTAATTTGTTTTGATGACACTTGGGAACGATTCAGGTCATAACAGATTGATCATATCAGTTTTTAAATGCCAATTTTTAAGTTCCATTTAAATGGAAAGTTACTTTTTCTTTGTTGCCCAAATTAGAAGAAACAGAATCTGTTGGATGACGATTTGGCACAAATAGTCAGGTTTACAGTTAACGTGATTGATTATTCCTGAAGAAGTTGAAAGTACATTTTGATTTTATGAAAAAACAAACTTGGAAAGAATAGTTCACCAATTTATAACTATGCCACTTAGAAAGAACATGAACTTGTTGATTTAAGCCTACTCAGTAGTGTGTGGGAGTTGTAATGTTTGGTTACAAAGTTGTCCATTGATTTATCGAGGTTAAGTATAAACCAAACAACTTCACAGGTGAACCATTCCTGCATGTCTTTATCTTAATTAAATTTGAGATGCTTAATTTGAATTTTCTCTAGATGTCAGCGCATCGTGTTTTGTGACACAGTGTGGTTCCTGACTTTTTTGGCCCAGTATGTGACACGTATTTGGCCCACGTCCATACCCATTCACGTGGATATAAATTTCTTGCTGATTTACATTTGTGTCGTTTTCATGATAGCGTCCAATTTCTGAACTGACTACCCTTATTCTCCAGCCAACATATCATAGGAGCGCACTGGTTCCGGCTGGAAATACCCTTTTCTTCTAGTATTGCCCAACAAGCGTCCACGCCCAGGGAGCTATTGCTTGCTCTTCCAGTATAACACAGCCGTCCGCTTCCTGACCCTAACCAATTTGATCCTGAAAAGAGTTGATTTTTCCTTTTTACCTCTTTGTCAAGAACAACTAGAATTTAACATCAGCAAGAATTATCATTTAAACATTCCAGTGCCCTCCTAAAAAAAACTTCAATATACCAATTCCAAAGGTTGTAGAAACGGAAAGCCAATAAAGGGCTTGTTTGCCTGAAAAAAACTCGAACTATATAGAGAGTTAAAATCTGTTTTGAGGATTTTGGTTGAAATTGGAGGATTGAACAGTAGAAGTCGCAAACGTACTAAACATCGTATTGACACGGGGTTTATGATCTTGCTTGCTTGTCAGAGAAAAAGCCTTGAAATTGAGATTGTTTTGTCTTTTTTTTTGCCTTAATGAAGATTTCTTGGTATTGAAGTAATTGCATGAAATATGCTCATGCATGCGTGGTATACAACTTCTCGAATTAAGAGAGATGACCATAGCCTTTTCGATGAAATGTCGAGTAGTCTAGACTCAGTGTTTCTCCGTGTTTACTCTGTGAAGGTAATAGCAGTACTTTGAAAATCTTTCTTGTTAACAGTTATTTCTTTACAAAGTCCCAACCGTAAGATAATATCACATTCAAACGCTGATGTTGATGAATAAATGCCAAAAATAGACTGAGTTTTAAGCTAAGTCTTCGATTAAACATTTTGGACAGATTGGCATTTTTGGATCAAAACTACGACTGATCTTTTACAATGTTTTTCAGTTGAAATAACATGGTCTGTGAAGAACTATAGGATAGTGCTTTTCGTGAAGGTGTGCCACTATATAGAAAAGATTGAAAGACGTTGCTGTAGATGAAAAATACTTAGAATGTTGGATGGATTTCAAACTACATATGTAGTTTAGAAAAAATCATTAACCAGAGAAAATACTGTAAGAATAGAATTGTTAACTGAAGATGACATTCGTTTTGGCACTGTAAGTTTAATTTTGTTTAAGTAATCAACAATTATTGGTATTTTAATAGAACTATCTATCTTTAGTTTGGCTCCTTTCCCATCCCATCTCATTAAGATGGTTTGTTAGTCAAGTCGCATTTTGGCAGAAAATATCTCACTCTGTCATATCGACGCCAAAGATAGTGAAATGTGAATGCCAAAAATATTATTTAATAGACTGAGCAGGTCATTATTCTACAGTTCTAGAATATATCATAACATATAACATTTTGGGGAACGCCAAGTTTAAATTCTTGAAAAATCATTTTTAACTATAGAGAATGTTCCATAAATGAATGATATAGTAACATTTTATTTATTTATTTATTTATTTATTTTTTTGAAAAAACAAAAGCATAAGTAAACTGATCTCCAAAATAGCCAAATCTTTTCAAATTTAACCGACTTCGTATCTCTTACAATTCCCGAGATCCCAATAGTGAGCATCGAAATGTGGACACACTGTATACATTGATATTTTCGTACTCCTGATACATTGTTAATTACAGCAATGTAGCACTATTATAGTAGTCTAAACATCATCAGACGTTTGTTTCAAATCTTCTATGCTCGCCTCGGTATTAACAAAAACAAATGGTGTTAAGATAAACAAAGGTATATGGCTGAAAGATCCGAGTGTTTATTTTGCATATTTTTCTTTTTTACCAGTCTACATAGTACAATTTAATTTATTTAAATTTTCCAGAACAACTTCGTTTTTATTTGGATAATCATCTTGCAGTGCACTTCAGATATGAAATAAGTAAGTATTACGTGGGTTGATTCGTAACCTTTAAAAAAACAAAATGTTTATATTGCTTCTAATGAAAAAAAGGCTACCAGACGGATGAATCCGATATAATTCATAACTAGTTATTTATATTTATACATCTAGTATATTTCATACTAATTACATTAAATAAACTGACAAGCAAAATTCAGTAATAACCCATAAGCCATAATGTATATCGAGATTAAATAATAAAGAAAGATTTCATAAAGTAACTTACAGCTTATAATCGAGACTCATCTTTAAAAGCATGAAATAAAGAAAATCATATAAAATATACGTCGAAGTGCTTTTTAATAGTGCACTATCTACTAAAAGTATCATAAAATAAATTTCTTGTCATCTTACATTATCTTATGTAGTATTTTTCCAAGTTTAGCTGGATTCTCTCAATATACTATAAAAGTACCAGTAAAACTATATTCTGTATTACAAAAAAATGGAATCTTCTTTGGCTTTTATGGAAATGTTGTGTTCAGATATTGTTTGCTAAACTACTTTAATCAATTTTCAAGATCAACTTTCATTCTGTGCATCGTATTTGTCTGCCGAGACATCACAATGATAAGGTAAGCTAAAGAGATAAAATTAACTTCTGTTACTTGAGTATTAAAAGCGAAAGGGCGAATCAAGAAAAACTAATTGTCACATCACGGGATCATAATTGAGCAAAGCGGTCTTGAGAAGCACCGTAAACGTTTCTTTAACATCAAATTTGAATTCAGGCAAAGGAATAGTTTTAGCGCGTTACGGTAGTCGCGCGAATTCACAGCGATCTAACAAGCAAAAGCTAAAAAGTATGTAAGAGTAGCAATCATGAAGAACAGGAAAAACAGACAAGGAAAGGAGAAATTTACATACAATTGAACAACAAACAAGTAGAAGTTTAGGAGTAAAGCATTAGATTATGAGAAAATTCGCGGTTCTAACACGAAGATAAGACAATTTAATTACTGCCCAACGTGCATATTTTATAAGAAGCAATATTTTAGAAAGTAGCAAAGGTTGTTGTAACCCTGCCGCTGTACCTAAATCACCGTGATCATTTGAAGAGCTCTGTAGTAGTTACAACTTATGAACACTCTGGATGTTGAATTAAATTTTTGGCGAAGATTGCTATTCAGAAGAAATGTTATGTTTTGCTTGATTTGTGATATTGCCCTCCAACTAACTATAGGAGTTTTCCGTTCTAAATTTATTTTCTATGTAGCGAGATCTTTAGCCTTGCGATGTATTCAAGGCTTTCATCTTGTGCCATGGGGCAGCTTCAGATTTCTGAACCCTTGAACTCAACACTTAGCCGATATTAAAAATCTTTCAGTCTAGAGGACTTGAAATAAAGTTCATAAGAAAAGTTTACTCGATAGTTCGAGCAACTCGAAAACTCTGAACATTTCGAACAGCTCGGTATGCTCGCCGAGGCCTCTACGTACAGCTCCAAAAATCCAGTCATTTGAAATATAATTTGGGTAGACACTGTTTTACAGATATACAGTGTGTAAAGAAAGTAAGGCACACATTCTTTTATGGCGTTATTTTTAATTTTTTGGATGATTTATCAGCAATATCTTAAGCAAAAAGTTTTTGTTCCAAATTTCAAAATGAGGGCCCATTTTGTAAAAAAATTAAATACAAAGGGTACTTGTGTAAGTAGCTCATTTTGAAGCTCTGACTGACATTCGTTTAATGTCCAAGTTTCAGGAAATTTCAACTCCCCAAAACAAAATGGCGACCTGTCAAAGTTATTGTTTTTGTTATTGTTCACGGCCGTGGCAACAAGAAGCATGTGATTATTTCATAACAAATAACCGAATCGAACTCAGAAAATTCAATAAATTAAAATAACTAATGAATTAACAACAAGAAATGGTATCCTTGCACTGTCCGGCATAATCCTAGTCGATTGTAAAATTCTTCCCTAACTGCATTTAGTGTATCAGCAATAATCAAAGCTATTTCCTCTCTTATTCTTTGTTTTAAATGCTCTACACTCTGCGGTTGAGTTGCGTAAACCCTGGTTTTCAAATGACCCCACAGAAAAAAATCTAGAGGATTAAGGTCGGGTGAACGCGCCGGCTATTCTATTGCACCTCGTCTACCTATTCATCTTTCTGGGTGCACCTGATTCAAAAAGTTTCTAACCATCACAGCAATATGAGTTGGCGCGCCCGTCTTGCTGAAACCAAATTTCATATTGAGTCTTCTTGATTTGGGTATAAAACAGCTAGTGCTGGTACTAAGTCGTTTTACAGAAAATTTAGGTAACGCTGCTCAGTGAGAGTACCGTTAAAGAAATAAGGCCCCAGAATGCGTTTATTGATGATACCAGCCCATACATTCACCTTTTGCGGGTGTTGAGTATGGAATTCTCGCATCCAGTGGTGGTTTTCATCTGACCAGTATCTGCAATACTGATGATTAACATTGCCATTCGAACAAAACGTGGTCTTGTCAGAAAACATCACATGTAGAAGTAGCTTGCGTCTGCTCACAGAATTCTGTTCGGCGATCAGAATCGTCTTTCGATCATTCTTGAAGTAGTTGAACTTTGTACGGATGTAATTTCAGTAATTTATAAATATGGAAGATCATACTGCATGAAATATCCTGTGCCATGGCGACCTGTCTGGTTGAAGCATGCGGGTTTTCTTGTACTTTCAACATAACATTTTACATTTTTTCTTCTGTTCTCACTTTTGGACGCCCACTCTTTAGTAAATCCTTCATATGTCCTGTTTTTCTAAATTTAGTTTCGAATCGCCTGATGGTAGACCGACTTCTTGGAGTTCGATTTGGGTATTTGTTACTAAATAAGTCACATGCTTCTTGTTGCGTTCGAGTTTTATCACCACAACCAAGCATTATGAGTATTTCGATTCTTTCCGTTTCAGTTAGCTTCATCATGAAAAACGTTGATTAGTTCGAAAGTTTGCAGTCAATTATAGTTGACAGTTCTAATGACAAGTGAATGTAGAGTCATGCATCTTAGATTATTCTCGAATAGTAATATCATGGCCTGCTACGGCCATGAACAATAACAAAAACAATAACTTTGACAGGTCGCCATTTTGTTTTGGGGAGTATATCGTATATCAGTGAGAGCTTCAAAATGAGCTAGCGAAAATGAAATTGGACCACATTGTGCCAACCACTGTCATTTTATCTTGTGAATAACGCATTTGGTTTTTGTTTCAGAGCTCTATCTTATTTTATTTCCTATAATGGTTTAAAAACATTTATGGGTATAAAGATAAATAATCACGTTTTAAAATACACAGCACAACTCTTATAATAAAGCCGAACTTGCAAGTGTATCAGATTCAATAACGCTGTTGCCCTCTCAACGTATCACGGAAATGTATGAGTCTCTTACTAATGATCTCCGATTGTAATGGAATCTTTTTGAAGCAAGCTAATCTGTACAGTAAAAAATGTTTCCTGCATGAATCAAGTGCAAATCCTGCGTTCATAGAGGAATTCTACTTAAATCTGTAAAATTTTTGTTTTATGTAAACATTTCCAAGAGAAAAATTTCCTTTGATGAAAATATTTTCGCAAGTAAAATTACCAAGTATAATCATTTTCAAGGAAATTTGCAACTGGAATCTAGAACAATGTGGTATGGCTTGGTCGAGAAGTAGACCAATGGTCGATCCGAAGAGATCGGCAAAGATTCAAGCGATGGTTGTAATGGGTGCACCAAAGGACACTCAGCCAGCCACGCACACTAGCACCAGATGGTAGTTACATGAAAGCAGAGCAAAACGAAGGAACAAAAAGAAAGAAGAGAAAACGGTCCATGCCCAGATTGGTGTTGGTGATGGTGTGATGGTTGCGATGGGGTGGTGTGTTGTGACGGGTGGATGGATGGATCAATGGCATTAGAAAAACTTCAGAAAACCTTAGTGAAAACAAGGAGTTTTTCTGAGGTGGACCTGAAACGGAAAAAAAAGACAGAATCTGATCGTGATTACATTACGGTTAATACTACTAGCGATCCATCCGGGGCATCTCTTTTTCCTGAAGACACTGAAGATGTGGAGGGAGGGTACAAAAACATAGATGACGGTAGTTGATTAGCGGACGGATAAGGGTTTTATGTGTGGATAAATGTCCACGGTTGACTGTCCTGTGACCCCCGCGAATTACTGAAAGAAGAGTAGGATGTGGGTGAACGTGGTCTCAAGGTATTGGATTGCGAATGGGGGTACTTTAAAAGCTCAGATTAACATCTCTTTCAAGGTGTCCGCCACTGTTCTCACATGCTGCCCTGTATACAGGAAGAAACCGGTTTCCGTAATCAAACTTCGGCGGGTAAGAGAAGATCAAAAAATGAGGGCACTTTGCTTAATAAACTGATATTTAAAAACGCTTAGTCTTCGAGATATATGGTGTTTCAGTTTCACTAAATCCCTCGTTTCTTTGCTATTTCAAAAATTTTATTGGGTAAAGTTTCTACTATGGAAAACTACCTTTTTCCAGTTTTTGCAGTTAGTGCCTTTCACCACGCGTGGCGATGTAGGGATGAGCAATCACACTTCTGCAAAAAAGACATGTTGCGCCACTGAGAAACTGACTAATCCCAATGTTTTTGTATTCTACACTCAATTTAGCAAAGTTACTCTTGTACTTTTCGCATAATATACATTTAAATTTTTCTAAACTTTTGCAACTTGTTGTTTAATGTAAAAATCTTGTATTTTTTGAATAACTCGGAAAGAAACTGGAGTATTAAACTGTAATCTTTGTGTGGCTTATGCGGTGCATACTATTTTACATATTGTTATAATTTACAATCTTAGCAGTGGTGGACATTTGGGAAGGGCTTGCGTATTTTAACACCCTGTATCTGAAAAACTAAGCGTTTTTGTATATAAGAGTATTAAACAAAGCACACTCATTGTTTGACGTCCTTTCATCTCTCGACTACATAAACCGGAATCACCCGGTGTATGACTGTAGTAATGAAATACAGAGCATGAAGCTTTAACAGTGACATGTATCAACCGTCACTATTCCTTGAGTGTTTTTTCAAGCAACTTTTCCAGATTTTTGTTTATTTACTTAGCTCATTTGCAGAAATTGAGAAAAATTGCCACAATTTCGTGAGTGTCCCTCTATTTTGTTTGTTTATTTCCTAAGTATTATCCACATTTCGTTCTAAGATTTTCAAGTTTTTTTACAGTGTTGTTCTAAAGTTGGGCTTACACTTTCATCCTTTATGGTGGGATTTCTTTTTTCACCAAGCCATCTCCGGTGGCTCATGGTTGCAGTCTCTTCTCCACCATACCACTTGCAATGATCTATGACTACACGTATAAGTTTGATGACCTTTGGTCTATGGCCAAGCTCCGCTCTTTGCCAATTGGCTCACTTTCGGACTTCGTGTTTTACCTTGTTTCAGTTGGCCACGGTCCTACTTTGTCCTCCACCAAATCATCTTAGTCAACACTAAAATTTTATCTTGTGGAGAGATGGTGTTCGATGTCGTAGAAAATGCTATTCGCTTGTTTCATTTAAAGAAATGGATTAAATTACATTTTGAGGTTTTGATCACCGGATATAAACAAAAAAATCTAGATAAAATTCTAAACCCAAGTTTAAGTTTGCAAAACTTTAAACCGAAGTATTGATCAGTTACATGCAGGATCGCTAAAAACTATGGAAACACGCTACCCCCGCAGAAACGGTAAGAAATAGACAAATAAAATTTAAAGAGCATAAAGTAGGTATTTTTTGCCATGCTTTGCGAAGGTAATTAAAAATAAATCTTCATTTGTTTTTTCGTACGGCCGCCATATTGAATTTTTTCAAGCGGAACACCCGGTATATGACCCCATATTTGGATAGAGATTTCCAAGACAAATTCAATGATATAAGGGTTGCTATACTTATCTTGAAAGGTTTTGGAGATATTCGCTATTCTTTTGTCAGGGGTTGTCCTATTAAAAAGTATGGAAACACGCTACTCCTGCAAAAGCGGTAAGAGATAGACAAATGGAATTTGGATATATAAAAGTGGGCATTGTTTGTCATGTTTTGCAAAGAGAGTTAAGATCAAATCTTTAGTTGTTTTTTCCGTACTACCGCCATCTTGAATTTCTTTAAATTGATCACCCTGTATATGATCCCATATCTCGATAGGGATTTGAAAGGCGAATTCATTAATATAAGGGTTGCTTTACTTATCTTGAAAGGTTTTGGAGATAATCGCTATTCTTTTGTCAAGGATTTCTTAACTTCAAGGACGGATTCGTAATGCAAGTAGTTCCCCCCGATTGTTTGCAAAATTCCTTACGAACATTTCAAAAGAGATTGTTTCATTGCCACGAAGTTTACGCAGCGCATTTTAAACACTTCTTATAAAATTATATTGTGTTTTTGTTATTATCAATTCGTCACTATTTGGTCTTATTCCACCTTTTTAGTTTGTTCTAGAATGGATCTATTATTTTAAATAAGTAGACTAAGGGCAAATTTTTTACGGTTTTCTTTTACTTAAATTACTTATAAAATAATCGCACATTATTTTTTTAGTTCCCTTGCCTTTGCTGTTTCACGGGTAACTCGATTTTGATAGAAATTAATAGTGAAATCCTTGACAAAAGAATAGCAGTTATCTCCAAAACCTTTCAAGGTAAGTATAGCAAAATTATTGAATTTGCCTTTAAAATTCCTATTGAGAATATGAGGTCATATATAGGGTGATCCATTTAAAGAAATTCAAGATGGCGGCCGTACGAAAAAACAATTGAAGATTTGTTTTTAATTACCTTCGCAAAACATGGCAAAAAATACCTACTTTAAGCTCTCCAAATTTCATTTGTCTATCTCACCGTTTCTGCGGGAGTAGCGTGTTTCCATACTTTTTAGCGACCCTGTATATCAAAACAAGACGTTAAGTTTAACATTTTGCAGCAAATAATTTAATAATTCTGAAATCCCATAATGTCCCATAACTATTACTGTAAACAACAAAGAATGAAGAACAAGAAAATTCTAAATAGAAATGCTGCAAATTTTCCAGTAAGTAAATTGAATATCGATACTCATTCTCGAAATGTTTATATGTCTGTGTTATTGTCCCTTTATATTATGTATGCATATGCATTTTTGCATGCATAATTAATAACAAGTTAATATGCACAAGAGTGTTATTGTCGCTTTTAATCGTATTTCTTTTTGTAAGTGCCTTAATGTACTTCCGCCAAAACACAGCTGAAAATTCTATTATTATCCATAAATATTAAGTTGATGAATTATAATTTCTTCCGATGTAATTAAATGTTAATATGACAGCAAACATATACACTTAATTAAGAAAATAAGCAGCCTGCTTCCGCTTTTCAAACCAAAAACTATTTAATTTCCAGGTTTAATAAAACGTATATCAATTGATGTAATAAATTTAAGAACTGTAGACAGTTTTAGTGTGGTTTTAAAAAAATTAAAGCAATTTTAAACATTTTTCCTCGTGTTTTAATGAGAACGTTTTAATGGATTTTCTTAATTCCATTTTTTTTTAATTTGGCTGTTTCTAACGAAATAGAAGTTGATATCTTAATAAAGTAATGCTGGAATTATTTACAAGTTATTGAATGACACTACAATATTATTTTAGAAAATTAAATCGAAGTTAATTAAAAATGTTTTGTGTTATTAGAAATATAATTTGAACAGATGTTGTAGTTCAGAATTTTAATTGCTTGTTGATTTGAACGTTCACCTACCATACGCCCTTGCACATTTTCATTAGATGAGAAAATTGCAGTTCTGTTAGTAGGATAGTCAGTCACTTTAATTATTATATTCATCATACTTACTTCAAGTAATAAATCTATTAAAATGCATTTATTAATAATAATTATTCACGATTGTAACATCGTGTTTTATTTAAAAACTCTCACTTTTGTGCACTTGCTTTGTTTACAAGAGACGTGCCCCTCTGGCAAGGTAATAACGATTTGTTGTGGTTCTTCGTCAGGTGTTTGTCGTGATTATTCTCTTCTATCGTGATCCTAATTGTTACTTTCTTGAAGTAACCTAAATTACTAACAATAAGTATTTGCAATTCATTATTGTGCGTTTTATAATATTCCAAGCAAATTAAAAGGCACGATCGTAATGAAAGTAGTTCAAAATCAATCTTGTTTATTTGTTGTCTTAACTTGACACCAAAAGTTCATTCGAAGCCTAGAATAAAAAAATTATTAGCGGATTCTCGTAAATTACAGGTTATTTACAAATAGATGCCATTTACCTTACTCTGATGAATTCCAATAAAGGTGATATCATAGCGTGTTAATGTAGCATTTACATCATCCAAGTAAATTAGAATTTATTCTGTTTGTTTCTACGTTAATTAATTAATCAAAACCTTGTTATTTCAGGATTTAATTAGAAAAAGGGAATCACTACTTATTCATTCGTTTTGAAAAGCTGAAAGTAATATAAAAGGGAAAAGTAAAGGTCTATGGGTATACAATACGACGGGGGCAGATTAAATATTTTTGAATATTTCAAAACTAACGTAAGATATTGGAATAGAATTTCTAGGAACATTGTTTATAGAGAGTCTATCATTTAATAAATTTTTTGCTAGAAGAAGAGCCAAAGACAAAATCGGAGGTGAAGGAGGATGCACTTTTTAAAATTAAGAAAATAGGCAGCGGTCAGTGTGTGGAGCTTTGTTTATTTTCTTGCCCTTGATTTCTTCTCATCTTCGATCTATTTTTGTCATGTCAAGCTTCTGTATGTTTCGGAGAGCCTTTTTTGGTCAACCTTTGCTAACAATTACTTCTGGAGGTTAAAATGAAATCTTTGATCTACCTTTGTCATGTCAAGATAACTTTTTCCTATGTTTTTTTCTTCGCTTGCCATCTAATAACCCTCAGGTTTTTGGATTGAATTCTGCCATTTTGAGAGTGATAGAAAATGGTGTAGAAGAAACATTAACAGGAAGGTTTGGTAGAAGTGTTATTTATGGGGATATTGGATTTTTTTGCCAAATTCCAGTTGACTTATGGTCATTCTCATGTTAGCTGCATTTACAGAATTTTTCTCAGATAACAATGCTCTTTGCCATATCATTTTGCATAACCATATGCTTAATGTATTTTCATAATACAAGTCTAAAGTTGCAAATCTTGATGGGGACAGCGAACTGGCAACCAAAGCATTATCTGTTGTTGATATGGATGAGTTATCCATCTAATAATAATTTTTTGCTCGAGAAAACTCAACAGATTTAAAACTCCTATTTCTGTCGTTTCAAGTTCTCTTGAAAAAAATTAACATATACGAAGTACTTGATGCTTCCCCTTTTCAGTTGTTTGCAGGGCAACTGCTTTAGGAACTCTGAAGTTGTTCTTCAGCCAAGCATGAAAATATTGGTAAGGATGAGATAAGAAATATAATTAATTTTGTGGAAATTGCTGTTCCAGTATTTATCTACGTCACTAAGAAAAACCACGGAAAGCTGAAGTGAGAAAAGCCAATACGAGGAATCTAATTTCAGACCTGAATGTGAACCTGGAGTCTTACCGCTCAACCACGTTGGCTGGCTCAGTCTAGAATTTTTGGAGACGGGCTGATTTAATTGACAGCGCAGTTACTACTACCATCACTGTTGTCGAATCGAAGATCGGAAACCGTTGTAGACTACATGCCTCTTCAGTCACAGGAAACTTGACTTTTGGAGTCACGTCGTTTCAATTGAAATGGTGGTTAGCGTGGAGCGGTCGATCACCTGAGATTTCCGACGTTGGTATAGTTTAAGTGGTGATGGAGACGAGAAAATGCCGTTTACGACAGGTTTTGTGCAATGGAAGACGAAGATATGGATAGACGACCAACACCACCTTTCCGGAAAGGCCCTAGAAATTTGTACCTTAGGCGTTGCGATCTTGGAGGCATTACGCGCCAGAGTATCAGGTCCATTTCTTGCGTATAAAAAGGTTCACATGACAATCTAAAAATATAACATGCAGAAGTTTAATTAAGCAATAAGCATGTTGTAATATGAGTAGTTTCATGAATGTATTTGAGCAGCGTGCCCTTGATGTGAACTGTAAGTTTGTAATGAAATCTTTTAGTTTTGGTGTCTGGTCGTGTCTTGGTAAATGAGGAGTGTTTGAGCAACGCCCTTGAAGATGCGTACTTTGCACTTTCGAGTTTAAATCAACCATTGAAAATAAAGGCATGTTGAGGTTATTAACGTTACCAACGCAATGTAACAAACGTCTCCACACGCGTGCACCGAGTAGTTGGAGTTCGGAAACGACTGGCAGAATGAGAAGGTGATAGTGAGGATGGAATGGAATTTTGGGCCCCCTTACCTAGTAATCCAGTGCTCTAGGAGACGTTCAGTAAGAAAGACATCAGGAAAGCAGGATGTGGACGTCCGTCGAGCAAGAATGGCATGTCTGCAGATCGAGTCTCTCCGTTGGCTACGAAGCAGCAATTTCAAATTCGATATTTGGTTGTGCCTCACCACCTTATTCTATCCTTTCTTCTAACATGTTGGAAATTCTTCGAAATATTTCTATAACATAACAAACAATATTGTAGAAACAGATTTTGATAATAGGCTGGCATTATTGCACCGGCAATTCTGTTCTAGACACACTTTGATTGCAAGGTAACTGATATATTAATTACGTGCAGATTAAAGCCGTTGTTTGTTGTGAACCGCATGCACAATCTTACTAACAGTTTGCAGTTCCTTTTATCATCGTATATTATTTTTGAATTTTAACTTTAACATCTAATAAGAATGGTCCTAAAAAGTATCCTTGTGGAACACCACTCTTTATTGTCTCAACGCAATTGATCAAATATACTTTTTTACATTAAATGATCTCAGCTGTTCAGTAGATATTTACATTACACGACTTTATTATTCGGGATGCTTTCAAGATATTCGACATTTGAACTGATCTTGTCAGGTGTCTTGGCTATGACAAGTAAATATTTCTGTTATCTAAAAATTTAGTCTGCCCCAAATACAATAAAGATTTTATTAGTTAAAACAGTCACAATAATCTAATAATAGTAAAATGTTCATCATCGAAGTGAATTTAGCATTCGTTATTAGATGCAACACTGATTCATCCAAAAGTTAAGTTAGTCATCAACGAATGCTGCGATTTTCAGGATAAAATAGAAAAACAAAAACCAATACTACTGAATATTTTTGTATTGAATAAGTTCTTCCATAAACCTACCATTTTTTAAAATATTAAGTTATAAGATTAAGTTCCACAACGTAAATATTTCTTTTCCCAACAATTCCTATATAACAATTCATTAAAGTGGGCGTAACTCGATTTATAAATGCGATAACGCGGAATTTTATTATTTAATAATGAAACATTGCACCATTGCGACAAACAGTACGAATAAAAGATGAAAACGTTTCAATCCCATATACCGAAACATTGCGGTCAAGTCTATGTTGCTATTTGGTGGGCACCAGGTGGAATGCTATGAAAACTGTCTGATACGAAAGTCCTTCAATTTTTTATAAACTTCTACGTGTTCAACTATCGCTTGAATTTTACATAACCCACCAGTTTTAAATCGTTACAAATTTCAGGTTCAAATACCAACGTGAAAAGTTAATTAATCTTTTTGGTTGGTTTAAGTTTTCACAATATCATAATATATTCTTCTTAATATTCAGCACAAGGAGTACACCATACATTACAATGAAAGATGTGTTTAAACCAAGTGACAGTACTAAAAATCGTTTGTTTACAAAATTTCACGTGGCGCTGAATTTTTTATTCCTGTAAATAATGGTTGTTGTTTTGTAAACGAGTTTCAGCGTTCAGTATACAAAAGGGATTTTTACATAAATAATGTCCCGTTAATTGTGTTAGTTTTTTACATGCCAGGTGCATTAGTTCCACTTTTCGGGTTTCTTTTTATACATTTAACCGAAAATGAACGTTTGCCAACGCCCTGCGGTTCAACAGCACACGATTCCGAGTGCCAAATAAAATTGCAACTTTGTGCAGATTTTTACTCGTTGAAATTGAATTTGTGGAAAAATGCGTAATACCAAGTTATTTACATGTATAAATTACATTTGAAATTGTTTTCTGTTAATTTTTCTTCCGATATACCCTTGATGTTATTACCACACACGTACGGTGTAAACAACCTTGTTTATTTGCAATCCTTTCCGTTCGTCAGGCAACGAACTGCAAACAGTATCCATTCCTAAATTTCCTGTTGGTTTTTTTTCTCTAAAAATGAAAACAAAGTAGGCGTAAGAGGAAAATTCCTGTTTTCTTATCATTGCCGGATATCTTCCCTTTGAATTTGCTTAAATGAAATTTCCTGGGATGTAGGAACCAAATACGAAATGGCGACGTCATAAAACCTTGATTTCACAGGAGCGGAGCTCTTGGGTGTTTAATGATGTGTGCACTGAGGAATTCGAGAGTGAGAGTGAGAGTGTGACTGTATACAGTTGTGCACCAATTGGTGTTCCTGGCATGCTGCCATGGGATGGAAAAGTTGTAGAGAAGCTTGCTAGAATTTACACAAATCTCATTAAGGTTTTGCTGGAAGAGAAATATATTTGGAAATTCAACCTCGATCAAATATGGATATTTAATGTTTGTTGATTTAAAGAACTTGAGTAGATAGAATGTTGTCGATTCGCAGCAATAAAATTTAGAAAATTTCCGGGCTTCACCCAAGAAAATATTTTAGTAGAGATTTACTGAATGTAAAAAATCGGCCAAGTTGAAGGACTGTTGGAAGTTTATTGGTCTTTTTGAGCCAATAATGTTTAAGAAATATTACATAGTAGGAATTTCAAGTTTAAAATAGTTTTTAGGACGTCCTAGCAGGATTTAATATTTCGATGAGTTATTTTCCTCAAATTGTTAGGTTAAAACCAGAGACATTCCAAAGTGTAATACATCACCAGATAGAGAATTTCGTTACTTTCAGAATATCCAATATCGCGTTTAAAAGATAAAAGTTAACTGTTGTATCTTTAAAAGCAAAGGAATAAAATTACAACCTTCATGTTAAATCCATCTGCTCGAAATAGTCAATCGATGATCGAAGAGAAGTTATCCTTTCGGCACCTAGCAGTTTGCTTGGAATTGCGAATCAACGGTGATAATCATCATCTTCATTTCTTATGAGTGCTGTAAGACAAACAATAGACTAATTTCAAAATAATTTCCATAAGAAACGACTCATTTTAGAAATATTCTAAATGCATCTCGAGAAAAAACAAAAGCGAAACTCTTTCATAAACGTAAAACATCTCCGCTCTGAGGTTTTACAAGAAAATACTTATAAAAAGAAAATTCTTTTTAGTTTCATCATATTTTCAATGCAGATTTACTGAGAGATCTTCAGACACTTACTTCCAAAGCCACTTTCGAATTGATGGTAAGATCTAGTGATTAGTGGTTCTCGCTCTTTTCCAAAAGAAAAGGGAAGGTACAAAAGTATGAAAATATTTCAAAAATTCAATTTCTCAGATAGTAATTTTTAGATTTGGAACTGTTCTATTTCCGTTCACAATAGGAACGGAAAGGCAAGCGAGATACTACCAAAATTGAGTATTTTGGTCTTTCGTGGTTTTTTTGTCCCAGATTTGCCGATTTGTACACCTCTCCCTCAATAGATAGAGGAATACAGCTTGGAAAGAATTGGAAGATTCTTGACTCTTGTTAAGGGCTATTGAGTTGAGCTCAATTCGTAGGCTTACTTTTGAAATTGATGGGGGGAAAGGCATCGAAACATCGGTTGATACGCTTATTGCCATAGTGATCTTGTATAATATATACAGCGTCTTACAAAAGCAATTGTGTCAAATTGGAAAATTGATAGAAATCTTGACAATTTCCCAAATGGCTGAGATTCTATGCCTTTATGGATTGAACTCTTCTTGACTGTAAAGTACAGATTTTATTCGATGTGCCTTTGTTCTCCCCCCTTCTTCTTTAAATTTAAAGTTGTACTTCGGAAGGAATTTAGGGACATTTTCTGTGCAGTTATTTATAAGAGATGAAGGAAGGGGTATTCAGGTGTCAATAATTGGCATTGCATTCTGTTGCAACTCTTGCAGACTTTTAGGCCGAATGATGTAAGCTTCCGATTTTAGATTCCCCACAAAAAATAAAAGCAAAGGACTTAGATTAAAAATGTAGCTAGCCGCTCGACGCAACCATTTTCAGTCAATCTGACGCCTTGTTGAAAAATTAATTCGTTTTCTAAAAGGTTATCATTTTTCAAAATTGATAACTATAGGGCAAATGTGGTTTTTTTATAAATATAAACATCTTTTGAGAGTTGTTGCTTTTTTTGAAAATTTAAAAAACCTGACGTTTTAAGTTTTCATTGAAACATCATCTCGATGGCCTAAAACCTATAAAGAAAAACTGGTGGCATTTCAATTGAATTCAGTTATGTTTCATCGAAAATTAAATCGATTTCTGCCATGGTAAGGTGAACTTCAAACCGGATTTCGGTTTTGGCTTTTGCAATCTCCTTTGGATTTTACAGTACTCACTATGCAATGGGACAAGGATAATAGTTATTTACGTACCAAGGGAGGAAAGTAAATTGTTGCAGTCTAGCCTGTAATATTACTTACTCCCATGGGACCATGGGACGTACAACATTTTTTCGCTGGTAAACTAAATTTTTCTAACACCTTATTCGAAAGTGGCTTTTCTTTATTCATTTTGCTATGGAAACTAGATTTTACTTGACTAGTTAGGAAAGTACTTTACCGTACTAGTCAGGTAAAGTACTTTCATGACTCGAAAAAAATAAGTACAAACATTTATTCTTCTTCTGGAGGTGTACATGAAAACTCTTTACTGTCACTTTCACTAATTCTTAAGAAATAAAAAACCAAAATTGCGAATAATAATTACGCAAAGCCAACGCAAGATGAGTTGATTGTGATACAAAGTACCGGCACCAAACAAAAGACGATCACAAATTGAGCTCAATAACGATTTTCTCTCGGCTAGAGGCGCTGTTGATCTACGTTAAATTTGACAAGTTCAAACGTCTGTTGATAAATTTGAGGTTATTAAAATTTAAATTTTAGACAAAAGTAATGATTAATGCCTTGTTGCGTATTCTTTATTCTTTGCAAAGTTTATATGAGCAAGTGTATATTTTCTATTACCTGGCCGTCATCTTCATCACTTTCACAATTATTTTTTTATAAATTGCTGTAAAACAGATTTTGTATGGTTGCGCAATAGTTTCTGAATAAATCGAGTTAACCCAAATAACTATATCATATAATTTGTATGATCAGATCAGAAATACTAGTTAAGTTTCCGAAAACGCATTATTTATTACTTTTTTCTTAAAATTTAAATTTTAATAACCTCAAACTTATAAACTGACGTTTAAACTTGTCAAATTTAACGTAGATCAACAGCGCCTCTAGCCGAGAGAAAATCGTTATTGAGCTCAATTTGCGATCGTTTTTTGTTTGGTGTCGGTATTCTGTATCAGAATCAACTGGTTTTGTTTTTCTATATTTACAATTTGGTTTTAATCACTATGGATACAGATACAGACAACATGATTTTTGCAAAAAAAAATTCAAACGGTTTTTAATTATTCGTGATTTCCGATTGTTTCAAGTTTTTTTACATCAAATATGTAAATGCAAAAAGCGTTCACAATTAAACACTGTCCAACTTTATTTACATATTATTTATGAAATGCATTTTATTATTAATTTTTAATACAAATTTAAAGTGCTGCCATGCAAATACTGAAATTTGACAGTTTCAACAAACGAAGAATTTGGTTGTTTGGTTACAGATATTGACTTCTAATCAAGAGATTCGGGTTCGACTCCTGCTGCCGATTAGTAATTTTTTTTTGACATCTCCTTTTTGTAATAATTAACTAGAATAATTATTAAGTTTATAAAAAAAACTTAATAATTTAAAAATTAAAGAAAAAACTAAAACCGTCACAAGGTGTCCAACAGTGGGGATCGAACGCAGGATCTCTAGATTAGAAGTCAGACGCTGCATCCACATGACCGCATTATTACATTCCTAAAATTTGCCAATTATGATAATTTTTAAAGTGCAGGACCTTACATTTAAAAATTAATAATAAAATGTAATTTATTAAGAATATATAAATAAACTTACGTATTTGCCGTAAAATCAACTGGGGAGATAATAAAAGCATAATTTGGTATACCTATAGGTACAATATCTGTACCAGACACCACCCTGTACGTGATTACGGCATCGAAAAAAACCGATGTTAGAAAAAATATTGTACGTAACATGTCAGTAAAGTGTCATTACTGGACTTGCAGACTTCCAAGACGAGCCGAAGGCGAGTCTTGAAACCTAGCTGCTCGTCCAGTAAAGTATCACTTTCCTGACTAGTTACATAAACTATTATTTTCATTTGGAACAGAGATATAATGATTCATTACAGCCCTCGGGACGTTATAAGGGTGGAAAAATACTTCAATGCTAGATAACACCTGAAGACCTAAATGGTATTTTTTGCATTTTTTCGATATTAAGGTTTTGCAGTTGATATTATTTATTCAATTAGGCACTAGCCGGACTTTATTTCATCTGAAATTTCATCTCTAAATTGAATATATGCGTACTAAATGCTATACTTTGCACATGTATGAAACGAATGCGAAATCTGAAAATGAATTGATTTCAGACAATGAATAGCAGGTAACAAAGCACTCATCTTCCATGTGATTTGATATTAATCTTGCCTTTCTGGAGCAGGGTTCGTCGAGCTGAACGTCTAATAAACCGGAAGCTCAAGAGCAAAACCCAAGAAAATGGAGGAAGACCTACAGTGTGGCGAAATTACTTTATGCAATTATTTTGTTCTTGTGATAAACACTCTTCTTTAAAGTTTTTGCTCAAGTTTCTTAAACTTTATTGAGTTTTAATATGATTTTAGCAATCTGCAATCGTTTTAGCTTTAGAACGGATGAGGCCAGTTTAGTGTTGTCGTTGTGACTCTATTTGCGAAAAGGTTCATAAAAAAAGGAATCAAAACGTTCAGATTTCTTATTTCCAAAACAGAGATCTTGGGCTTTTTACGAAATTCCATGTGTCTGAAACTGGTGGACTATTTGAGACTTGGTCCTTTTTGTCGAATGGTTTTAATGAGTCCTGTCTTGGAAGCCAGAGCAAAGTTAAAGAACGAGCTGGATTGCTGAAATTTAAAAACGGCAAAAGAGAGTTTCTGTACGTAGCTTTTGTAGACGATTGAGTTTTTAATTTCCTTCATTTCTCTATTTTCTTCATTTCTTAAAACATTATAATTATGTTTTAAAGAAAACCTTTGTATAGCGCTGAAATGTTATTTGAGAATGTTGTAGACGTTTTAAAAGACCTGGTATTGTAATATAAAAATTGTTTCAGGACAGGCAAAAAAGGTAATAGTTTAGGTTTTTTCTATAAGTAGAAAAAAAAGTAATATATATGGCGTTTTAAATTAACCTTCTTTTTCCTTACATAGCAGAGAAATATGATATCAGGAGAAGCCGAGGTGGTATACCTAACTGTTTTTCTCATTCTTGAATTTCCATCAATTCTCATGTACCCACTCACAAAGAACCCTCGCTTTCTGCTTGTTTACAAATTAACTTCAATGCCACCGGTTTTGCGTGCGTTTGTGTTGTTTACAAATTGGCTGTTACGGTTTGATGTCATTGACGTTATTTTAGTCATAGATAAATATTGAATAATTGAAATGGATACTGCACTAAATTGTAAACAATATGGTAGATAGTTGACTGTTATCGCCAAACCAAGCTAAATTGTTAAATGTTACGTTGTTATTGTATCAAGAAGATAATGATACACTTTAAATTTAATTCACGCAGACGCGCAACAACGTAATTTATTTAATTATTAAGTTTTTGTAAGTCATCATTGCTAACTATTATGGGATGTAATTTTAAAATACGCTGCTAATTACTAGATTTCTCACTCTCGCTTTCTTTCTTTTATCGCATGGTTTTCATGGATCTTTGCAGCATATATAAATTTAGCTGCCTTTAATTTGTTCACTAAAGAATAATGATTGTGACTACAAGACAACGGATTGCATTAAAAGCCCTATACTTAACACGCACCATTAATTTTTATTACGTGTAATTTATCAATATGAACAGAGCGTACTAATTGAAAAACAATTGCATGTTTTAGACAACAACGCTCTGTTAGTCTATTTTGTTGGGGAAGATTGTTATCGGTGTTATGTTTTGTATAACGATATGGGGGAAAATTAGACCTCTTTATATTGATTTTGTTAGAATATGAATTGATAATCTGTTTTTTTAAGTGGCCCGTCATAATTACAGATATTCAAGCAGCTAATGTTTGTCCAAATAATATCCTTACCAGAAGATGAGTCAAATTTCAATTTCTTGTATCATATCACTCAACGATGTCTTGAGTCTTTTTTGCCTCGGTTTTTCCCAATTTGCAGTTGTCAGTTTTTAAATGAATATCTACCTGTTATGGTGCAAAGCAGTTTTAGGCGAAACACAAGAGTTTTCTGATCTAGGTGATTCCTATTGACATCATCTCAGATTAAGCACATCTCTAGATAACGATGGACAAAGTTAACTCACCACAATGATTGTCAGTATAACTTTGTGAACATGATGCTTCTGTAGATGAATAATCAAAATTTATTTTCGACCTGAATTGGAAGTATTTCCAAGTTTCTTTTAAGAATTTTAGTTTTTCTAGTATTTTCTTGATTTTTTTATTTTAACAGTATTTTTTGGGACACAGTTCTTATCCTTGACTATAAGGTCTTTTTTCACACAAAAAGAAACGAATTTGTTGGCATCTCTTCATTTGCGTTCTTCATCGTTTCTACGTTATTGTTTTGCACATAACGTTTACTGTAATTGTAACTGCGGAATTGTGTTAACCACAATGCTTAAAATAAACACTCATCCATCATCTACTCGACCAAAGTAGGTAATGTTTCGTAATGCATTTTGTGCAAGCACGTGTTAGTAAGGTATGCCAACATGGTGCCACAGTGGCGTGCCAGCTAGTGTTTTCTGCAGTCTGCGTGATTTTTTTTCTGACATTACAATGCTTTGCACCAATTTTTGTGGTTAATAATCATCTCAATTTCAATTAAATTATAACTGTTCTATAATGAACTATTTTGGAATCAATTCAGTGTAATTTATTTTTGTCTTCCTAAGATTAAAACAATTCATTGTTGTGCCTTTGTGTGATTTGTTGTTTGAATCATCCGTAATTAGGAAATTGATCACATTCGCCTATGTTCTAGAACCTCTTCAGTCTGATAATATCCAATTTATTGCTACTAGTAATTCCCGATTTACATTTCGATTGTCATCATTCATTGAGAATTTGAATTTATTCAATTTATTCCTTCAACTTCTGTTTAGTGTTATTTGTGTGGGCATATTAGAAAGTTGTCTACCCATGACTGGTTTAATTTTTCTGTTTCTTCATTGTCTTCTTCTTTTTCTTCATCGTTTTCTTCTTTTTCTTTATTATCTTCTTCTTTTTCTTCATTATCTTCTTTTTCTGTTTGCTCTTCTGGTTTATACTTTTCTGATGTATTCGGTAATTTTTCAAAATTGTCTTCAACTTTGTGACTGCATTTCTAGCGAAGTTATGATATCGGCTCGTGATTTCGATTGTAGCTTTCGAGATTGTTTTATTTGTTCTAAGACTAAATTCTCAAACGTATTATTTTAAATGTTTAAAATTGGATCGTAAGATTTTCTTTTGAAAATTCCAGACTTCTGACATCCGTGTTGGATGATGGTTGCATTTTAATTTCAACCAAATTCTTGAAATGATTGTGCCAAAAATTGCTTTTGGTAACTTATTTCTTTAATTTGTTTTTTTTTCATGCCTGTGTATATGGGGTAGCTTGAAATTGTGTATGTTTTTCAAAAACTTCTTAATGGGCAGCACGCATGTTTTTCTTTAAAGAGAATTAGCGGATTAAGCTTTTCTTCCATCAGCATAGTAATATTGTCTTTTCCTGGATCACTGGTTGCCCTATAAGGAGCAGTACCTTTCTTTTTCTAATGACCTTAATTCTGCCTGGGTTTAAACAGCAATTTATTTCATCAATATTTTATAAACGAGTTGAAGGAACATAACAGGTAACTTAGGAGATCGAAATAGGCAGTAATGCTAAATAGGATCGGTGCTACATTTCTTTTTTTTTTCTGACTGGGATTCTTTTAAAACGAACGAAGTAGTCACTACCTGGGATTCCATATCCTCTTTGATGTATTATTCGATGTTATCTCATCCAACTTGCTCTCTACAATATGGTCTGCTTCTCACGTAGAAGTCGTCATATAGCATTCTTTTATCACTCTTATTGTCAGACTTAAGCATCGCTAACGTCTGTTATGCACTTTAATCAGAGACCTTACCTACCTGTATTCTCAACGTCTCTGTCGTGTTCAGGTGAAACATAATTCATTTTTTCATAAAAGAGGCAGTAATATGTTTCAACCCAAATCCAAACTTTATAGTATATAGACATTTAGTTATTCTCAGTTTTTTTTGGCATAAATAATTTCAGTGATTTTGAAACTTCCAGATTACCACTTCTCTGCTTGCCACTGTATTACTAATATGATTTTTGAACACGAGAAGGATCCTTCGGGCGCTTATGGTTACGAACCATTTCTGCGAAAAACAATCGCAGCTTAAGAAGACTTGAAAAGAACTCAATATAGTGAAGAAAGTGAAGAACTTACTGTAAAAGCTATTGGTTTTAGTTCTCCTTCAATTGAAAATTTTTTAGGGAAAAAATCTCAATACTTTTCAGGTAATAAGCTCTAAAAGCTATCAGATAATGCAAGGTTTTGCAAGCTAACACTAAAACTATCGATTTTATTTTCTTCAAAGTAACACTTGTAACTTTGTAGTAAAACTCCTGGTAAAATACGGAGTTGTACTGACTGACGAGGTAAAGCGCTATTTTCCCACCATGCACCTTTTGTTGAATATAATGTTCAACGGAACATAGATCAAAAATAAACAACATAGTTTTCACTTGCTCCGAATCTCCACTTATCCCGGTGTACGTCACAATTCAAAATTGTAGAAAATCCGATTTTATTTTGGAATTTGAGAATTTTGACCGAAATCTGTTTTTCTATAGAAGCTAGGAACATAAGGAATCTTATGAACCTTCTCAAATTGCAAAATTCCCAAAAATTTTTTTCCATAATTTCTATTTTTGTTTCTTTATAATAGTTTGGGTACATCTATAGAAGTTAAGCTTTATTCATACCCAAATTAGTAATTAGAATTAGTAATTACACTTAGCCGTAGAACCTTGTAAGCTTTCATAACAATGTAATCATTCAGAATAATTCAATTAGTAATTATGCTTAGTATGTAACGTAAAAGCTTGCAAGGTCCAAGCTTTTTCGTTAATTTACGTACTAATTGAAATTCTTGACATGCGCAGTTTCGTAATTTCTTGCTTTCTTGTTTGTATGGCGCGACGTCGCACTTGTCGCTTGTTCAGTCGTTCATAATCTCGAAAATCCGGAAGTTTAAGTTTTAATATTTTTTTTTTTAAGTTGAGGTGATAAGAATCACATGCGCGTTATATTTTTCACATATTTCATGGCGCTACTTAAGAAAACTGCAGTTGTTTCCAATGAATGGCTCATAGAGGGCGCAGTTAAATATTGACTGATTGTTAAATTAATTTTAACAACGTGAATGCAAGTTTTCAAAGATATTCTAAGTGTAATTATAAGTGCTAATTCTAATTATTAATTTGGATATTGTGGATGAAGCTGTATTGTTGTGCGAAACACGATCAAGTCTGAAGAGTACTTTCTTCACTGATTTTTGCCTTCAACTACTGATATCATTAACAAGCACATTTTTGTATGAGAAAATTTTGCCAAGTATTAGTCTCCATTTTAGATATTTTCAAGATCCATCACAAATTATTTTTTAAATATGGTGTAAGGCTAAAGTCACACTCAACGAAGACTTAAGTCGGTAGAATTGTTTTTGTCACCTAAACCCTTTTTATCTAATTTGTTGATTTTCACTAAACTCCTTTTAAACTTCGACCATTGTTCCTATTGAATCTTTCAGTAACCTATGTTATATATATTTCGGATACAGTTACAATTGTTAATAGCATCTCGCTATATTCCCGTCATCCTGTCCAAGGTATTCTCCTATTGTAAGTTGCGGTCATTCATAGATCTTCTCATATTCTCTTTCCACGATCTGCATGGTCTGCCCTGCTTTCTTCTTCTCTGCGGTCTCCACTGAAATATTCTTTTTGGCCATCGTTCTTTAGGCATCTTTATTAAATGTCCGAACCGCTGCAGGTAACTTCACTTTATTCTATCCAATACTGTCTCTTCTGCTTTCATCCTTGCCTTTAGTTCCTTATTCGTTCTTGCCAATTACACGGGTAATCGCTGTTTACTACCAGATATTCTGTTTTTGTTGAGCTCATCTGTAGCTCCCATTTTTGATATTCCTGATACAACCAATTCATCTTGAGCTCTAGATTAGCGGTCGGCAACCGGTGGTCCGTGAGGTAATTTTAATGGTCCGCAAAGAAATTCGGATATCATTTAAATTCGCTGAATTATCATGTTGTGTGGTCCGAAAAATTTTAAATTGCAAATTTAGTGGCCCGCAATATCTAAAAGGTTGCCGACCGCCGCTCTAGATCATATGAGTCCTGGGCAATCACAACATGGTCATCCGCAAAACTAAGGGATGTTCTGTCTTATTTTATGGTTCACGACTTTGATAAATAGCCTGTTTATTGTACTGTTTACACTTAACCCCGATAACAGTAGTTTGGGTCTCTTCTGTTACCCTTCTTAAAGATAGATACCGAGTGCGCGGTCTTCCATTCTGGTGGTACCTGTACCTGTTGGTAGCAGTTGTTGATCAGCTCTGTTATTCTGTTTAACAGACCAGGGCCTCCTGCCTTGAGTAATTCTGGTCCCTCTTTATTTAGTTGAGGATTCATTATGATATACTTACTGTGGTCTATTTTTACCTAGCAGATTTCGTAGTGTTTTTTTTTTCATTCTGGTATTGGGATTAAATCTCCTATTGTTTTGTTGATCCAGTTGCTTTTCAAGTTTTTTTACCGTTTTCCATGCCTATGATTTTCAATTTGGATACATTTTTGTTTCCAGAAATTGTTTTCTTCTATTTATATTAGTCTTCGTAGGTCTCTATGTGTGGTTTGATATTCTTCTCTACGCTGGGCCATCTTCTAGCTAGCCATCTCTTGTAAGAGTTATTTTTCTCCTTTATCATGTCTTTCATGTCATTAGACATCCACCGAGGTTCTGTTTTTTTCCTTCACTTTCTGTTCCTAAAACTTTCCTTGCAACTTTGCTTATCATTCTTTTTATTTTTCCGTATTCTTCTTCAATTTCGTTGCTTATGTTCGTGGTAGTTAGTTCTTCTTCTAGTCTTCTGTGAAAAAGGTCTCTGATGGTGTCTTGCTTCAGGAGGAATCGTTTGTATCGTATATTACTTTCCTTGTCTCCATGGTCTTGATTTTGATGGTCCTTGATCAGTTCCACAATTAGCTCAACGCTTTACTCTACATTCTTGTGGTTTTGCTTTTGGACTTTGTCTGGTGTTAACGTATTTAATGATTGATCTTTGTTGTAAGGTTTGTCTCTCCCATGTAAATCTGTGTATGTTTTTATGACAATCTTGGGAGTTGAGTATCCGTAGTTTATACTGCTTACCTAATTCAATCAGATATTCTCCTGAGTTGTTGACTACATCTTCTCCGTACTTACCTACAACTTCAACATTTTCCTGTGAGCCCACTGTAGCATTAAAGCCGCCTGTAATTATAATGTCTTGATGACTCTTTATCTTATTAAGGTCTTGTGATAGACTCCAGTAGAACTGATCTCTAATTTGTTGGGTGTTGTCGTCCGTTTAATTTTTGAAATATTTCTTAATCCAAAATGATACTTCAGTTGCGTTATTATTATTATTTTAAACATATCAAAATTATCAATTTAATCAAATTAAAGCAACTAGCAAGTCACGAAGACGAAATCTCTAAGACTGTAAATTTTGAGTAACATTTAAAATTAAAATTTCAACGAAGTATTCATTTATTGATCCATTAGTAAGTATGAGTTATAATTTTACAATTTTAAAGTTATTGATAAGTGGCTTTTGTAAATGGCAACGTTCTCTCTTCTGGTCTTCTGTATACGAGGGTGATCTGAAAAGTTTCCGACCTAACAAAGATACTAGACATTTTTTCTGAAAATTTTTTTTATTTTTCAACATGGTCTCTTTGTAACTCTACACACTTCTCCCAGCGATGCTCCCATCTCTGTAACCCGTCCAAATAGTACTCGGCATTTTTCTCTGCAAAATAATTGTTCACGAAGGTGATTGCCTCTTCATTTGACGAAAATCTTTGTCCTCCGAGCGCAATTTTTAGATGAGGGAACAAAAAGAAGTCGCTTGGGGCTAGATCTGGTGAGTAAGGCGGATGGTCAAGCAGTTCAAACCGTAATTCGTGGATTTTCGCCATGGCAACCGCTGAGGTGTGAGACGGTGCGTTGTCTTGGTGAAACAGGATTTTCTTTTTCTGCAAATGTGGCCGTTTTTTCGCAAGTTCTGCCTTCAGCTTGACAAGTAATGATGCATACTATGCTCCTGTAATGGTTTTTCCTTTTTGAAGATAATCGATTAAAATAACTCCATGACTATCCCAAAAAACAGTCGCCATCACTTTCCCAGCCGAAAAAACAGTTTTTGCTTTTTTTTGGAGCCGGTTCCCCCTTTGCAGTCCACTGTTTGGACTGTATTTTTGTTTCGGGCGTATAATGGTGTATCCAAGTTTCATCTACAGTAATTAATCAGCGCCAAAACTCGGATTTGTTTCGCCTAAACTGCGCCAAAAGAGCGTTGGAAATATTCATTCGAACACGCTTTTGGTCTAACGTGAGCAAACGCGGCACCCAACGCGCGGACAGCTTTCTCATGCCTAAATGTTGATTTAATATGTAACAAAGACGTTCTTTTGACAAGTTCATAACCTCTGCTATCTCTCTCACTTTAATTCGGCGGTCGTCTAGCACCATTTGGTGAACTTTGGCGATGTTTTCGTCGGTAGTTGCAGTTTTTGGACGTCCCGAACGTTCATCGTCTCCCAAGCTCTTACGACCACGTTTAAAGTCAGTAGCCCAAAATTTCATTGTGGTAAATGATGGTGCAGAGTCCCCATACACAGAATCCAACTCGTCTTTTATTTGCAAAGGCGTATTGCCTTTCAAAAAGAAATATTTAATGACAGCTCGATACTCGATTTTGTCCATTTTTACAAAAAAACTCACATCAACTCACTCAAACGACTGTTACATAAAAACTGCGCGTCCAAAATGGCTGAAACTTGGGTGAGTAACTGTCAACAGATGAACAACGAAATTCAGTAGCTTTTATTTACAAGTGCTGCCATCTTCACATTGAGGTCGGAAACTTTTCAGACCACCCTCGTATGGTGAGTTTTTACGTTTTAATTGAATTTCCGGAAAGTTCATTGATGGTCTTTGTGGTAGCTGAGATACATGTTAGACATTACGAGGTGCTTATTTAACAAACTAATAGAGTGCTTTAATTATCGATTATTGTCATATCACTGTGTTCATTATTGATTTAATCACGTGTTTAACATTAGTCTAGAATATTTTATCTCTGCTTCACATCCATCATATACGAAGATTGATAAGAACGTAAAGTTGCAGATTTTATTCAGCTTTAGACCAGTTGAACTACTAACGGTTTCGTTCGTTTTCAGCAAAGGTTGAGAGTCAGACAAAAATGTGTAACATCGAGGTCATAATAGCGCCGAAAATTTGCATAACTAGGAAATTTGTATGACAATTCCAAAAATGTTATTTTAAAAACAGAACCTGAGGGAGGTGAATATGAAAACAAAGATGGCAAGCACTTGATTAAAGAGAGATGAAAGAGTAAAATTTCAAGTCAAAGATGCAATTTCGAAATGTGAAAGTACTTGGTCAGTTTTGCTCTTCTAGGTTCTTGCTGGAAATGAATGTTTGTTTAGAAAACCCAGTCTGAAATATTTCCCGTCCAACTTCAAGGTAAGATATGTCGGTAATAGAACTTGATTATGCAAAGAAGTGTTTTACTAATTATCTTCAAGTCATTAGAACTAATCAGCAGAGGTCCGTAGCGACGACCATGCTAAATGTAGAAAGCTCCTAAGCCATAACTGCTTTGTTTCTAATTTACACAAGTGTACTGTTCCATCTTGAAGTGCATTTGTTGTTTTTAAAGCTAGACCTTTTTCAAGATAACACACTTTTTATGTTCTCTTTTGCTTTATACAATGTAATATTACCAACATAGCTCTAAATTATTTTTTCTTGGGTTTCTTACACTTTCTCATAAAGGAAAATGCGTACTATTTTATTAACCAGATTGCAAATAAAAGGAAACTAACATATGACGTATCATCATCATACATAATAAAAAGGAATGGCGCTTTTGTGAACTAAAGGAAGCGTACGCAAACAACATGAATGTTCCGGTTAGCCCCTGACCGTATGTTCCTAACCCACGCCATACATCCCCGAAATGAAATCGCTGAAACTGGGATTGCGGCTGCTGACGGTCTAGAATTCCTGCACCGCAAAATGTTACAACTCATTTTTAGCGATTTCTTTTGTTCAAGAAAACCATAAACGTAGATAGTTAGCCCTTTCTTTTACTGTATCATAAAGTAATTGATTGTATTGATTTAATAAATATTCAAAAGTTGACCTTTTTGATATAGATGTAGCCTGTTGTCTGTTGTAATTATTTAATTTTCAGTGTCAGTAATTTTATAAAATTTATTAAACTAATTATTAAAAATTGATTCAAGAAAAGTATGAATGTGCAAGTAGAATTCTTCGGGTTATCATTTTTCATGAATGCTATTTTTTGTTTTGGACAGCTTTTATTAATTTGTATTTTTAATAAATCAAACGGATTTTAGCCTGTATTAGTCCGTGTCAAATACTCATAAATAATTGGATAAATCCAGCATGAAGAAATATGAAGTTTTGTATATATTTTGTTTTTCCCTTCAGATCTAACATTTTTCATTCCTTTTATCGCAAACGTTTAGAATAAAACGGCTTTGAAGATAGTGTTGATACGCATGCAATAAATTCAAATTATGAGCACTGGAAGGCTTTTTATACGTGCAAAGTATACGTAAAGACTCACTGACTGAGAAAACCACCGTCAACCTTCACCTAATTTTTCTCTACCATTTTGTGTCGCCTAAAAATTTATTGAGTGGTGGTGGTAACTTTTTAGCTCTACCACTGTTTCTTTATCTCATTTTTTCTTTTGTTGTAATAAATTTTGAAACGCCACCATAGGTAAGAAAACCATATTTTATGTGTTTTTTCGTGCACATATTATACATTATACATATTTCAAAACTCATTGCGCATTTTTATAAATAAAACTGTAATCTTTGCTCTAGCGAGTTTGTAAAGGTTATCGTGAAATGGTTAAATTCTTATTTGTTTATCTTATAATTTATAAAAGTAATAAGTTGAGACACTTCATCATAGCGTAGTTTATTCAATTAATTTATAACTGACTTGCACTTAATTGTTTTTTGATCCCTTGAACAATTAATGTTTTAGACATGTATCCTGATGAATATCAATTGTAATACATTAAATAACTGAAAAAATGACATTTCCAAATAAATAATCACACTCCTTCCCAGACTATAATTAAGATGAATGTATTGCCACGCGCTTTTCGTCTTGCTGAAAGATTGTTTTGAATGTTTCTATTTCATTATGGCAAAAGTTTCTTAGAAGCTCTAAATATTATTTGTAAGTAGCGTAGGTAGCTTAAACCGTGCAGAACTTCAAGGAATAATGAAATTCAAAAGAAAAATGAGTAGGTTCTGAAATAAGCTCTCCCGCTTAGTTTTCAAAATATGGAAACACTGATAATGAAAGGATTTGTAAAATGTAACACTGTCTGATTTCACATTTAGAATTAATTTGTTGTTTTTTTATTTCCCAATTGGAAAAAGAATGAAAAACCCTTTAAACACGAAATGAAGTTTCTTTTGACTATTAATTAGCAATTCATGCTGGAAACAGTTATACGTATAAAGTGCATTAAATATTCGAAAGCCTCCAAGGATTATGTTATTTATTATTAAAATTTCTATATTCTTAGGGTGTATAGAAAAGGGAACATTCAGTAGAAAAGGTCATTTACATAAATCTGCATACTGTTTAAGCTTTAATTTCTATTTTAATTAAGTGTTTGTTGGTCAAAAATAACTCTTTTTTGATAGATTGATGAAAGAGTTATTTGTCACAGACTAAAAAGATGTATCTACAAGGTTAGCTGTTACGAATGGTAACAATGAGATGACATAAATTCCGTTAATGGAGAAGAAGTATAATTTATAGGAAGCTTTAGAGAATTTTCTTTGCTTTGCTGGCTCATCCAAATCAAACTCTGATAATTTTCAATTTGTCTTGGCTTTTATTTCTAATCCTAGAAGGTTACTCGAGGCACAGACTGATTTTCACTTAGTCTTTTGCATTTCTTACTACTGTAGTTGTTGCATCATATTGTGATTCTTTTGCAAATATGAATTTGAAGTGTTCAACTATGGCATTTCCTAATTTGTAGAACTTGAATACTAGTCGTTAGTCTACTCCGTTATAAGAAGACTAGGTTATCTTACCATGGTAGATTCAGTTAGATAAAAATGTAATTCTAGTGAAAAACGACGCATCCTGCGAAAAAAATGCAATGCTGTTTTAGATAGTTAACAAGCTGCGGTGACTTCTTTTATGCACAGGGATCAAGCACTTTCTAACAATAAGAATGAAAACTGTACTTGTTTTCGTCAGTATTCAAATTCATGGAAATAGCCCACAGCTATCAGCGGATGTTATCAATAAACACTGGAATGAAAAAGATACCGTATTAGATTGCCTTGTAGAAGGTATAAAATTACAGGAAATGAAGTTAACACTGGAATAGAGAGAATAAAAAGCTAATCCTGGGGAAAAATATTGCGGGGGTCGACATCAAATTAATAAGCAAAAGTGATACGAAGACTTGATAGAATGAGACTTTAGAACAAATAAATTCATGAAACTTGATATTGACCCAAAAAGTGGAAGCCCAATTTTTATGCAAAAAAATTTGAAAAGCTACCATGAGCTGCTGAAATCTGAAAAGTCTTAGACATTACGATACAAGAATTAAAAACGTAGATTTCTTAATGAGTTTCTTCATCTGTTTTTAATTGTCTAGATAACCTGCTGTAGCGACGGCTAACACAGTAGGAGGTAGACCGTAGTTCACGGTGGCATGATGAACCAATGAAAACATCAAGAGAAACAAAACAATGATAACTGTGCCTGTGATGAATTTCTCTCAAAATACTGCTTTCGAAGCTAGAAAATTTTGATTGAAAATCGAATCTAGAAGATTCTTTCTACCACTTTAAAACTTGTCTAGACAGGAGGAAATATTTACCTGAGAAATTCATAAAAATAAAAATCTTAATGAGAATCAAACTACAATTCGTAAATAATTGAAGATTCCACAGTTGTCAATCCGAAGCTCCCGTGTGAACTCGACATAATCTGGTCTGTTAATTGTGAAGGTGAAATCTGCCTGTCGAATCTAATCCGTCTATGTTGCGTCGTTAGAGACCAATCTTGTCTTCTCTTTAATTCTGCTTCACTTGGACTCATTCAACTGTCTAAATTGCAATCATCTCGTTGCTCTATTTGACTAGCTTACTTCATGCATATTTGACTTTTGTAGTTTTTTCAATTGTTAATGTTCATTGATCCAAGATTTTTAAGTTCTGAATCTGGTCACTGTTTCGAATTTATTTAATGAACTTGCATCAACTACTACTTAGTATATTTGCTGTTTTTAGTTGTCATCTCTCTAAAATTCTCTCATTTCAACCATTTACTATAGAACTTATTATAATGGATGATGATATTGAACGACTGGGTATGGAGCAAGTTTGCAATCTTTGCGATTTGAGCCTATGTTCTTCAGAGCACTCAAAAGTTATTATACCGATTCGCATAGTCAGAAGCATTTTTGTACTCAAAGAATTCAAATCTTTCATTCAGTCTCTTTTTGAGACATTAGCATCTTTGAAATTGAAACAAATTTTTATATGGTTTATATGATTGGAAACAGCCTCTGTCTACTATAAGACGTCTATATTTCTCAGTAAGTTCGCATTTTCTCGAGTTTTTAAGAATCAATAAAACAGATACGTCAAGAAAATCACCGCCGAACAAAATTCGTCAAGTCTCAAATACTAACTGTTTAATACTGGACAAAGTTCAAAACATGTGACAATCAAAATAAACTCATAAGTGTCATTACCCAAAAGCAACTTAAAGGAAATTTCGTCTACTGAACAGAATTGATAAAGAAGTCAATCTTTAACCAAGACACTTCCAAAAACTATTGAGAGAACTATTTGTTAACACGATCCTAAACCAAAAAGCCAAGTCAGAAAAGTTTTCCAAATTGCAAATCAAGTCCATGTAGTCAAAATCCAAAAAGTCAAACTGTGGAATAAAATAAAATAAAATAAAATAAAATAAAATAAAAAGTAAGCCCAAACTTCTCTTTAGCACGGAAAAAAATGTTTTGTTGGTGCTACAAAAAATATTTTTGTCACACAGTATAATTTTCTGCTCTTGCCGCTACAACACTTTGGTAGATACAACAAATTTATAATTTATTTCAGAGTTAGGAACAGATTAATATTTGCTGTCCAAAATTCCACTAAATTTCTTGTTGCACCAACAAAATATTTTTTTGCGTGTGTAAGGCTTTACAATTACCAGTCTCTTCCCCAAACATCCTAAAAGCAATATTTTCATAAAATAAAAGAATAAGAAAAAGGAACCAGCAATACAAGAAGACGCCATAAACCAATCAAAGAATCAAAAGTTCAAGCATAAATCATCTACAAAAGCGATAACAGAAACAAATAAGGAAGCCGTTGAGCGACTAAGGTGAGGACTAGCAGTGCAGTTCTATAAGAAGGCAATCATCGTGTCACGGAATCATCAAATCATGAAATTTGCGCAACTGAACAACCAAGCGCTCACGTAATGCAAAACAGTGATTAACCACAAAAAAGATGTTTTAACCAAAATTGGTCCAAATCGTCCAAAAGACTAAAAATCATAAGGACTTCTAGTTCAGATTCACAGCTAGGTGTTAGCCAAAAGGAACGATCAGTACCAAACTGAAAACACAATATGTCAAAATCACCCGAAACGCCTACCTAAAATAGCATTTAATGCTAAAATTCATTATAGATATTGCTAATGGCACAATACGATTTATAAAGAATCGTTGTTATAATTCACTAAAATGGTGCGTCATAACGCTCGGTTATCCAAAACTACAAGTCACAATAGATCGTTACCGATACTTAAATGCGATAACGGTACTTAAATACTCAAGAATAGGAAGAAAAACCGGTCATCATACATGAAACTAAAGATGTGCGTATAATTAGGGAATGCATCTATAGTACAGTGATGCAATGCAAAACTTTTGGAGTTCTAAATAGAAATTTAGAAGTAACAAATGAATAACGGCTCAATTTTAAGATCTCGATATCGACTCAATGAATGTAATCAAAACTTGGACAAAAGATAAATTTAATTCGGAAGAGTTATTGTGTCAGAAAAGACATTAAAGATGGAATTTTTTTGGAGTACAAGCTTCATGGTCAAGTAAGTCTAAAAAAAACTGAAGAACAAAATTCAGCGCTTCCGAAAACAAGGCAAGGTAAGAATAAGTGTAATTGAAATTTTTTTTGTCTTTATTGCTGATAACAGAGAAGTAACGATGTAATTCGAATTGTTTTAAAACTTTTATTATGTGTCAAGTCTATTACATCTATTTACATTCTATATTTTGATAAGAGATGAAACTGATCTCTTCTGGGATTCGTCTAGCTTGAGTTTAGCAGAAATACTGCATTTGTCTGAAAAGCAGTAGGTGTAAGTAACTGTTAACAATTTTAACTTGTCTATGGACTGAATGTCGACATCGTTTGGAATTTCAAGTTTTATCGATTCAGTTTGTTTTTTTGAGCGATCGAGAAATAATACATTAATTCTGAAACTGCTTTCATTTTCAAAGTACACTCCAATCCATGCCAAGCTTTATAACTGGCCAATAAACCTCTTGGCTTACTTCGATCCGTCGTAACAAGCTAACGTCAACGATCACGATCGCATTTCGATTCATATGGAGATTTTTGTTTCGAAAGTATATAGAATTTTAAATCGTGCGTTGATTTCGATCAAAAAATTGAATTCGACATTACCATACATATTATAGATGTAATACCTGGTTGCTGTATACAAATGAAAATAAAAAATAAGGGGAGAAAACAAGAGAAGCTGCATTATTAGGCAAAACGGTTTCGGTAGAGTCATTTGCTGTATATTCATGTGAGCGCTCGCGACATTCCGGAGCTACACGGTGTCGACTGTTGTGCCTCTATCGGCGACTGGGAGCGTCAAGAAAAACATCAGTCAGCTTGAAGTTACTGCGGAGTTAGTTACGTTTTCGCATATGTCTGTTTAAAATACCGGCTTTAAATATAAAACGTGCCGAAAAATTATTCGCTTTGTCGATTATTATTAATGTGTAAGTGTAATCTACCATCACTAAAAGGGATAAATACATTTTCTCAACAACTTAAGAACAAGTTTGCTATGTTGTTTTTGATAAAATACTGTTCATTGAACCTCTAACCAGTGTATGCTTAAGTGTCTACGGTTTATCTGCTATAACCTTGTGTATAATTCTATGTGATCGACGTATATTCGTGCATCCAGTTTTAAACGAGTTTTTATGATAAACCACAAAAAGTGTAGGTCTTGTATTTTTGTAGGTAATCTTAAACTAGTTCCCTTGGTGCCGGTTTTCTGCGTTGTCTCAATCTAAATCTGGCCAGATTTTGTTTTTAAAACCTTTGCCAGCCAGCACCTGGTTTAGTTCAAACACCTGCATCCCTCGCGCGAAGGGTGAATGCATTTAAACGTGCACATGTGCATTAGGAACACGTGGAAAATATTCGCTTTCCTGATCTTCATGAAAATTCCGTGGAAATAAATTGATAACGAAACAAACCACTCCAAACTGCTTTTCTCGATGTGTTTATTTTTTCGAATGTCTTAACAAAAAGGGGCAATATATTTTCCGAATGCCCAGACACTGAATTCAGTGCTAATCGGTCGTAAATCTTTTTAATTGCTATGTGCAATATTTTTAGTCTTTCAAAGAATGACAGTACGTTCGTTCGGCATCATTATTTAGTTGTTCGGAATTTTTTTCTTGATGCAAAATTTGGCCAAACTGAATAATTGACCATTGAAAATATATTTGCCAGAAATTCAAAACACGTTGTTTGGTAAACATTAATATAAATTATAGCTGTTTTAGTTTTTGATAGAATTTTTCCATTTTTACTTAACAAAATTATTTTTCCTCCAGATTCAATGTTTCACCTTTCTACTGAAGATTAACATTAATATAAGAATTCTCTTCAACAACTTTTTAAACAAAATTTCAAAAATACATTAACATTCCTAAAAGTTAAGTGCAACTCCATTAATACTTATCGAAAACTGGATTAGTAAAGTGAAGATCTGCTTGCTTACTTGACTCTAGCGAACGTGACCTTCCAGTTTCTTCACCCAGTTATGTCTTCTTGTGTTGCAGTGCGCCATAATAATAAGGTGACGCTATTATCGGCTTGAGTACATAAATAAGCTTTTCACAACAGTTCTCTAATTATCTAATTATTTTCTTTGGGAGTGTGTTTGTGACATACAGTGAAAGTGTTTTACACGTGGAAACGAGAGGGTGCCGGGGACGGCCCGAAAGCGGTGGAGTTGCTGAGTCAGGATTTCGCAACGACGGCGGAGGCGGCGGGTCCAGCAGTGCTTCTGGGGTCTCTGGATCGTGCGGATTACCTGCCGCCCCCAGCCGCCGCCACTGCACCCACAGATGTTGCCCATATGTGCATCGGACCTACGGAAAATGCAGGGTATGTGCGTTTTGATGATTTATGGGCGGATGTTCTTTTTAATCTCCTTTTCGCTCTGTCCTAAAGGAGTTACAGTGTTTTATGAACATCGTAAAAAATGTACCGATGATAGCAATATTGCTCGAGTTTTATTTTATCTTCCCCTTTCTCATTTTATTTAAGTTTCTGATACTGCAAATGATTTTTAAGACCCAACTGAAAATATTTTTATTAGTTATCGTACAAGAATCGATTTTTTTAAGATCTAAATTTGACGTAATACTGGAACAACATAAGTGTCAAAAATTGAGTAATCTTTGTTGTGATTCCTCATTGTTGTGTCAGTGACACCAGCTCGACTTTATGCTTAATTGTATCTTTAAAAACCGAAATTCTAGCGGTTGCTCAAGTTGTTACTTAAACACAGATGGCAAAAGCGTAGATATCAAAATATCAGCTGATTTTAAATTTAAACGATAAAGAATAGAAATCCTAGGTCAGTTTCCAGATTGAGTGACAGTTATCTAGATTTGCTAACTGACCCATTGAATTAGAACTTGTATGCATTTGTTCTACAGCTCGATCGGGTAGGCCATTACATACGTATGTGACGTGGTGTTGAGTTTTTCAACAAGTTCCAATGTATGAACACAATAGATTTTGACCGTTCATATGGTGGCTTGTTTCTTTCAGGTATATCAAATGCCACATGTTTGGAAAAAAAGATTATTGCTAATGAAATGTTCTCAGTGTAGAGATTTCTATAGGGTGTAGCACATCCTCGATTTAATTTAATTCTTGCCTGTTGTTGTTTTGGCACGAAATATTTATATTAAATGAGAATATGCAAGAACGGTTTTTTTTTGGTATTTTGCCCGTTTTGGACCATTACGGCTGCGTCTTTTCCTGATGTAAACTTTATTTTCTGATATTTATTTGACTGTTTTGGTCGAGAACTGTCTGGTCTATTTTCAGTCAGTTCCTTTTTGGTTTGTTTTGCTTTATGTTTACTTTAACCAATAACCCATTCTCAGAACTGAGTTCTGTTTGATCTTTTGAAATGATATCCCAAAGTATTAATTGGGATCAAATCAATCTGGAGGCTCAGCGGGGTCAAAATCCAAATTCTTGATTTTGTGTCAGCAACTGAAATTATATAGAGGCTTAAATGTCCACAGACTCAGGAGACAAATTGAACCAGTTCGATTCTATTATTTACTGAAAGCAAGATTAGGAAAGCAGGAACTGTCCAACAGAATCCAAATGAGTGAGATTTTTAAGTTGAAAGAACATACTATCGTCCAATAGAGTAAATTTCACACAAATCTAATGGTACACTAGTAAGACACAAGACCATTGTCTTGCTACCTCTTTCTGAATACCTAAACCAAATAGGGTGGGTTTGACATATCTATTCAACTTTACTCGTATAAAGCAGCAATTATATCTTGAAATATTTTGGCTTTGGTTCTATTTCTTGAGTTAATTATATTAAATTTGTTTTTCATTGGAATGTATTCAGTTGAATATTTTGAATTGTTCCAAGTAGAAATTAATTCTAACCAAACTTTTTCTATAGCTATTAATACGAACTGGGTGGGTGGTTTATGATTTTATGATTTTCCATTGTTACTGGTTGTTCTGATGCAATATCGACAGTGATTATATTTTAACCTTGTAAATAAATTTGTTGGTGTTTTGTTTTTTCCCTTCGTCTTAGTTGTTTATCATTATAACTTATTTATAAACTTTCATGTTTTTTTTCAATTTTCGTCGCACTTAGTAAATTATTTTTAATTTTTTCTTAATGTTTATTTTAATGTTAGATTATGCTGCATTTAATTGCACATATTTACATTTTATTGTCTATAGATAATATGATTATTTACCTGTTATTGTTGTCTACAAAAATGAAAATTTACATAACATCTTCTCCCATACGAATTATACAATCAATCAATTCCACGTGCAAATATCCTATGAATACATATTTATTTACACTCCGGAGACTATCCATAAATTTTGCAATCGAAATTTAAATATTTTTCTCTCGTTTTTTTCTTATTAGAACCAGAAAGAGATTGATAGACATCTATAAGATCATTAAATATTGTCTAGTACAACCGTTTGCAATCAATCACGCCTAACTGAAATAGAAATATTATAACCACGCACGTCTGCCACAAAAATTGATAGTGAAAATAACAAACGCTAATTTAAAATCATTGTATTCTGATTCATTTTTTTCTTCGCTATTTCCCGCCAACGTTTTATGTGTGTGTGTAATAATGTGTAAATGTAAGGGGCATCGACTGCATTGGTCATTAATCCCTAAATTTTCCATTTAATTAATATGGATTCCTTCTCTTTATATTGATGTTGGCGAATAAATTTAATTGATGAATTTTGAAATGCACGAAGTTTCTTCGAAATTCCCTATATCGTCGTTATTAATTTTTTGATACTCAACTCGAGAAGCTTCTTTGATCAAATGTTGTATGTAATTCGTTAACAAACAACAGCTTTCAAATAAAATTAGAATCGTCCCATTGCATTTAATTTGATAAAAACATTCTATTATAAGAATTCCCATCAGTTACGGCTATCTATGGATAACACTCTCGGTTTTCTCGCAAATGGCCCATGAAATACTATACTGTCATGCCTGTCTAGGCGAACAAAGGACTCAAATTCCTGTCGCGTCGACTTGGACAGGACGTCCTCTTCACATATAAAACTGTATAAGAGGGAGACTGTTTCGATTTCTAGCTGACCAATTTCTTGTAGCAGCTTTAAGTCTAGCATCTGTGATGATCCGACACAAAAGCTTTTTTTCTAAAATTTATTTTTTCTAATAAAGATTTAGTCAAGTCAGTTGTAATACATAATAATAATAATAATATTATTATTCAGATGAATTTTTTTGACATTTCCTTTTATTATATACTGTGTACTAAAATTAATGGTTTTCCAAAATTTAACAGTATAGATTATCACGTCACCTGCTCTTCACAAATTTAAACTCCTACTAAGGCCGTGAAATTGTCGAGAATCATTCAGCACAATCATCACAATGTGCGAAACTGCAAACCCAGCAGGATCCGTTGTATGAAGCAGGAAACCACCGCGCTTGGTTTCTTTCAGTTTGTTAATGCAAGTGAATATAATGAACACGACATTCTGCTGAGTCACAGACAAGTTTTATATTGTAGCAATAGCAGCTTTTATGGTTAAAAATTCTCCTACCTTGGGATTGGATGAGTCTGACTTTATACTGTCAATACACTTTTTGTTGTTTTTTTTCTTTGTTAAATGCCTAGAAATCTTATCTTTCAAGACCTTTTCTGTTCTGGTTGCATCGTGATTATAAATTGAGTTTTGGTTTAAATTTATAAACGAATATTTGTTATTCTTTTCCCAGTTTCCGCTGCATTATTTTCTAGTAATCGTATCAGGAAAGCCACCTTGCGTAATCTCCCTTCGTCGCGCAGCCTCCCGCAGAATGACTCACGGCTCACTTAGCGCCCCTTTCTTTAGTTTTCCTTATTAGGGAAATTAATTAGAGAATAGTCGGTAGTCTGATAGAGACAAAATAGGAAGCGGTGGACAGTACCGAATTAAACTCTGCGGAGGCTTCTAGGCAGTCGATATTGCAATAACAATTACATAAAACAAACACTTGGTACATAATTTAATAAATAAAAGTAAAATTTTTTTTAATTCACTTCCCTCAATTTTTTTGTGGTGAAATTTCCCAGAATAACTTGGAAGTACACCTTTTGTAAGACATCATATTCAGTAGTCATAATGGCAAGATATGACAATTTCTCATCAGCTTTTAACTTCGACCCCATAAATTCTCAACGCTGCCATAACATCTGTGAACGTTGATTGCACCATATTTTCAAAAATGTGTTTGTACGATCGCGATTACTGATACTGTTTCATCTGGAAACACTAACTGAATGTTCTCAGAATAACTGTCTTTAAATCTTTGAGCAGCTTCTGTAATCTCGATGGAAATCATAGAAGAACACAAATAGAAAATGAACTTGTCCAGTATTGGTAGGTAAGTTTCAATCTTGAACCTTTTCTTCCTCGAAGCACAACCTCACTATTGTCTTGAGGTCTCTCTGCCTGCTTTAATCAGTGTATTGCTCATCTAACGTGTGGGCTAAAAATATCCGAAAAACATAAAAAATATATAAATATAATCTGTCATTGTAACTGTGTCGAACTAGTCTATCACAGTTTTTTCGTGTTTCTTTCGAGTTAAAGTGGTTACTAGTTTGTCAATATGAAAAACAGTGAAGATTTGCGTGAACGTGTATATGACATGCTTGGACATAGAGAAAAATGTTATGTGATAAAACACTTTAAAGAGGAAAATGTTTCGACATCGACAATCTACGACATCATTAAATGGTATGAAAATGGTATACCATTTAATGAAAAACCAAGACCAGGAAGATTATTACGTCTCAGTACCAGAGAACAAAAAAATATTGTTCGCAATGCTGAACACAAGATTGATGCCTCTCAACGAAAACTGGCATAGAAGTTCGATGTCTCACGAGGGTGTATACGTTATACATTAAACAATATGGCGTGAATTATTACAAAAGACAAAAGGCGCCTATGTATACACTAAAACAACTCTCCGAAATTCCTAAAAAGTGTGGAAAATTGCGAAAGGATGTCTTGAAGGGGAATAAATCAATTATTATGGATGACGAAAAGTATTTTACCTTTACAAATAACAACATGCCCGGAAATAATGGGTTTAAAGAAAAGACAAAGAAAACGTCTCAGACAACATTAAATTTAAGTGTAAACAGAAATTTGAGAAGAAAATTTTGGCCTGGGTTACAATTTCTGAGAAAGGTATTTCAGAGCCAGTCGTAAGACATTCTTCTGGTACAGCCATAAATGCAGAAGTGTATCGAGACCAGTGCTTGCCAATAGTGCATACATTTATTGATACTTACCATTCTGATTGTAACTATGTGTTCTGGCCCGACTTAGCATCCTCATATTGCGCAAAGAGTGTCAAAGAATGGTTACGCAGCAAAAATATAAATTTCGCCACTAAAAATGCAAATCCTCCCAATGTCCCGAAGGCACAACCTATAGAAGACTTTTGGGACGTTTTAGCTTCTTCAGTCTATGAAAACGGATGGGAAGCAAAATCTGCAAGAAGTTTACAACTTCGCGTGAAAAAAAAGCTCAAAGAAATAAAAATTGATTCATCCAAGATATGATGTCTAAGGTTAGGGGAAAATTAAGAAAAATCGAGGAAAAAGGTTCGTTCTGCTTTTTGTAATATAAGCATCCTAGCCAGGAAATATTGTTGATTTTGCAAATAAAGTTAATTTACCTCCAATTTGTATCTTTTTTATTTAATCCTTTTATACATTTTTTTCTGGATACTTTTAGCCCACCCATTACTTTGTCATTTGCCTTCCTCCCGTAGTCACCAAATATTTTTCTTTGTGATATTAAAAATACCAATCAGTCAGTGCATTCAGCAAGAAAAGCGACTGCCGCTACTTTGGCCACTTGTCGATGGACAAACATTCGTTGTAGCCTCGGTAGCGCAGCATGTCATCAGAATGTTGCTCAACCGTTTGCCAACTGTTGAGTCTGTCATGATCACATTTTTCTGTTTTGACAGGTCATTTAGCAGACATACAGCTTCGTGAATTGCGTCGGGCTTCTGATTCACATCTTCAGCAATGCTTCGCAAAACCTTCTGGAAGCTGCTGTAGCCTTAAGATAAAAGTCTTGGTTTTATCAGCCCTTGCACACCACCTTGCGTCAGTCACTCTTTTAAAAACTAGTGCAAAGCCTTGCTGACGTTAGCCACCAGTGTTCTGAAGATATTCGAACACAACCGCGTAAGGGTGAGTTGATGCTGAGAAAAAGTTGTACTTTTCTGTAGCAATGCTCAACCAAATTCAGCCAAGTGTGCTGCGCACGAAATGCAGTGTGATTTATCTGCGCACGAAATGCAGTGTGATTTATCTGCGCAATACACGCCTTGACATGTTTGCTGCATTGTCATAAACTCTCAAATTTTTGATGTCAAAGCCGAATTTGTCTAAGAAGGTCAAGACGTGATGAGAACTTAGAAAAGGATCGTACTCCGTGATTGACTTAAGATTCCAAAGTGGTTGCCATTATTTTGAGAACCAAGGAGTTCTGTATCATTGCAAAAAACTAATCCACGTGATGAGAGAAATTTGATTACTGACACTATTCTTTGCAGAATCTTCATTTAGTATTCTTGTTCTTTGTTGAAACGAATTTCCAAAGAGCTGCTCCCTGATTTGCGCTGTTCTTGTGCATTTTCATCCGTTGCAAAACATTCTTCCAATCAGAAAATTCTTCTGAAAATTGAGTTCGGCCTTTATGTGTTTTACCAAACTGAACGCATAAAAAACAATACACATTTCCATTTCAAGATTATTTCATTCATGGTTTCTTTTCCAACCAGTTTTAGTCATGAAAACTTTTAATCATTATACACTTTTTAAAAGCTTCTTATCAAAATTGTCCAGAATCTTGCCGAATTCACTTTGAAATGAAAGTAACTGTATATTATGGCCGATCAAAATTATAAAAATACCATTAGAGCATGCAAGTAAAGTTTCTAAAAGAAGAGCAATAAGTAAAACTTTGTGTTTATTTATTATTGCAAAAATGTAGAAATGTTGTTCGTCTAGTCTGCTGATCTTGCTGCTATTTAGCCCTCCTAAGATCGACGATACATAAAGAAGTCTCAATCCCGTTTCTCTTCCAAAAGCCTTAAAAGAAGAGGAGCGCTATAGCGCGACGTAACTAGGCAACAGGCCTGACGCCCAACTGAAGCCGGCGTACCAACGTAGAAAGAGCTTAAAGTTGAGCAGCTCAACTGCGACATCTTTAGTCGGATAGATAGCAATCATGATGAAATAAAAAAACCGTAATCGATCGACCTGTAAAATATTTTGGGAGCCACCACAGCATAGCCTCAGAAAAAACCTATTTTAGCCTTAGACAGGTTGTGATTTGTTAAAGTGACTTTTTGCTGATCTAGGCTGTGTTATGTTGGGTCCAATTATGTGCCAACCGTAAGAGATTATAAAATAGTTGTCATTCTCGATACTTTCCAGTGGTAGTCATACAGAAAACTTCATCTGAGTATCACTTGGTTATAAGAGTTATCGCAATTACGTTTGAAGAGAGACTCTCATGATTCATTAGACTCATGTTAATTTTCTATAAACAATTAGACTTTGTTGTTCATTTTTGTTTATTTCTGTGGAGGTCTTCGTTGGAAAAGGTTTATATTTTATTATTTTAAAATATTCTAAAATTACAGAAAGAATGTCCGAAAGAATAATTTTTCAACAAATATATTTAAATATTTGAAACAATTGCACGCAAACAAATGCATTTTAAAAGTACAATCGAATGATGCAGATTTAATGTGTATAGTGAGAAAGATAAATCAGAATTATTTTACGAAGCTTGTAGGAAAAGTTTGAACGTTTTTCACAAAGCGTCTCTGATTAACCGAACGTGATAGATTGACACTAAAGTATTATTTTCTTTATAAAATCGAGGGCTCATGTTTTGAGAATTGAGTCACTAGTTTAGACATTTGACCTAAGTTGAAATTTAATGGAAGTGATGCCTACTGAATATCTTCTTGGTGGTGAAAGATTTCTTATTAGTTAATCAAGCCAATTAATAGATAGAAAGAGAAAGAAGATGCAGAAAATATGAAAAATTTTTGAAGTTGAAGGAAAAAATGAAAATAAAGATAATGTAAAACTAAAAAATATATCCGGATCACGGTAGTATTTATTGAGCCACGATGAGCTAATTTTGTGTGTACTATTCAGCTTGTTTTGGGTTTTTTTTTGGTTTCTAATGTGTAACAATGTCAGAATTAATTCAATGAATTATTCAGTACCCGGGAAAAGAATAAGTTATCGGTAGTGGAAATGGAAACTCAGACAGTGGTGGCATTGAAAAATGTATAAAAAACAATTGAAATGTTATGACCATACGAAGAGTTTCAAAAATCCATTGGCACTAACTTGAGCATAGGACAGTGAGTGACAGTCTCGAAAAAGAAATTTTCAACACCGTCAAGTTATCCATCTCATTAATGCAAATTTTTCTAGGGTTCGTTCTAAAGTAAAGGCAAAAGGAATTCTAATTAAGAAATCTTGCACTTCTAAGAAACAATATTCTACGGTAGCCGGCCCATTTCGAAATACATATTTCAGTAGGCACTACACTTGTATAATAATAATAATAATCATGCCTAGTTTATGTGTGCATTATAGTCAGACGGAAGGAGCATGCTGTTCACATAATAACCGTAGCACAATATGCATGTTGATTAGTAATTAAACGCCATACATACCTACAATGTTTCCGCTGCGGATTGCCTTTTTTTACATAATTATGCATAAGCAAGCTACTTTTTAGGGGAGCAATTCAAAGTTAATTTAGTTAATTGGGAAACTGGGATGTTTCCTAAGACTAGTTCTTGCTTATAATGATGTGTAGATGTTGATATATAAATACCTATTACATTGCAAATTGGGTAAATTCTATATTTAGCTGGAAATTATCTTTCTGTGAACCAGTAAGAAGTAAATTATACGAAGTAACGAACGATATTTTTATTGTGGTTGCTTTTAAGCTATGCCTTTTTATTGTTAACCATAAAAAATTTATTTTTAGAAGAGCTTTTTAAATCTGCTTTTTTTACAAAGTCAACAGATTGTCTTCTATATTTTTTTTGTGAAGCAATCTTTTCTGTTTGTTTAATGTTATAAGTGGTAGCAAGAACCTTTTTTTCTGCTAAATTAAGATAAACTGTAAATTTATAATGAAAAATGTTGTCAAAATATATTAAAATGCAAGTCCCATTGAAAAAGTTTTCATGAGCATAAACAAGCATTAGAGAGAAGAATTACTTTACTACACTTCATCTGTTTTTATAATTTTTTGGCATACTTTCTCATAATAATTTTGAGGCGTATGTTTGTCGTTACTTCAAGTGCGCTAAGTAAGTGGAAACATGTGCTGTAACGTTTTTATATTCACGCTTTTCATCTGTTCTTGCTCTTGTTTACTTTTGGTTTAGTTTATCAGCCAAATAACGGACGTGCATATGGCTTAATCTCCTTTGTGTTAGATTGTTGATGTTTGAGAAAAAAAACTCCCATTCTGTTGGTTATTTTTTACTACAATTTTCAAAATGAGCTGTACTAGTTATCTTATCAGGATTATTACTGTTTTAGGAAAAATTAAAAAACTAACCGACGTGAGACAGTTGAAGTTTGCTAATGTTATTGTTACTTTATTTTATTTTGTTTTCAATAAGCATTCCATTCTATTCGGGTTTTTGTATTACGAGTTCGTTATAACTTCATTATCTTTTCTGCCAAGTGCAATCTCTATCCACCCAATAAATAAGGTAGTAATGTAATGTAAACCTCAATATTACGTGATGACATTGCCCTCAAGTGCGTTTTACCGTTTTTAATCAGTGCAGCAGAATGGCATTGTTTATTATTTATGTATTATCCTAATGTTTATTCACTTACTCACCATAAGAATCAAATCATCTACATATTCATATTCGCATCTGCTACGACGACAATCGAGCCAGTTCAAGACCGGCCCGACGCGAGTCGGTTCCTAGCGGCTTTTCATTAATCACCGAATAGAAAGAGAGCAAGAGGGGGTCAAAGTTGGAAATTTTGCACTTTTTGAAAACGAAGAATCGAAATAAATCAATGGGTGGACCAATTTTCACCAAACTTGAAGGGTAAATGGAACATAATTTTCACCGACGCGGAGACATCTAGCGGCGAAAATGGACAAACTCGATTGTGACCTTACGGGCAGGCCTAGCGATATGAGGCGCTGTCGTTGTAGAGTCCCCAAAGAATGTTTCGCCTTAGGTTGTTTCAAATTTGATCTCAAAGGCGTCCATGGGGGGGAGATCGGAGTAGGGGTAGTAGTAACTCGATTGTCTTCACCTGCATCTGAAACCGTTCGAACCGATTTTGCATCTTTTACGATTCGACCGCTAGAGGGCGCGACGGGTCGAACTTGGTAAGGCTCCTAGCTCTGACACAAGAAGGACTACGGAAGTTTTGTTTTCGCCGATTGATACAGCTTTGCAATTCGGTGACAAACCAAATCGCAAAGCTTCCCAAAAAACTGTTCGGAATATCTACGAATCTTGCAGCCCCCACCAAAACTGTCCGGATAGTCTGATCAACATAATATTTGAGATTTATGTTCTAGGAAGGTTTTATGTACCCAGTCAAAACAACGGACTCGATTCGATTAACTCTGCGCTTATCTATATCTCACGCCGAAATGCCCATTTAAAAATTGTGGAAGTCGGTTAATTATGGTCCGACTCAGCTGGTGATTTTTCTAAACTAGTGAGTTTCGTCAGGTCAATAAGTTTAGGTGGATGCAAGTGGCGTTTTACCGTTTTTGAGATCAATTAGAACAGAAAAATGTAATTTTTCTTCTTTTGGATTGTTTTTGAGACAGTTGCAACACTTCGATGCGCCATAGGATAGGGAACAAAAAAGGTTCAATGCACTTTTTTTCTTACAAGGTCATCTTCTAGGTCGAAAACGCGAAAGACTGAAAACCTTGCAAATATGGCCCTGGAATGAACATCCTCTAAGCTAGAGAGATGAATCATTTTGCATTAAATGTACCCTAGTGACTTATACATGATTCTGTGATTAATGCTGAGATTCGTCATGTAGCTTTCCAAACTTTTGTGCAGTTTTCCTCCAAATTCGGTTAGAATAGCCGGAGGAACTTTGGAGATAGAAAATCTTAAGATTTCTTGTGAATTCGTAATTTTTGTTTTTTCGTTGTTTGTGCCAGAACCATATGTCCTGCCGACTTGAAGCTTTAATCATCGTAAAGAGATAAAAACACGTAAAAAGTGTAATAGGCCTTTTTTTCCAAAAGGCACTCCTTGTACCTGAAAATTGGATTTGATGGTATAACGTGGAAAGTGAGATGCTCATAGGCATGCAGTAGGATAGTCACTGGAAGTGTTGCGGGAAGATATCTCGCACACTCGAATATTTTATTCGTATGGTCAGAGGTATACCAAGAGTTATGTTAGACATAGCACGTCTGTAAGGAGGCGATATGGGCCGACTGGCGATTTTTATGTATTTTAATAAACTTTTACCATACTGGGATTATTGGCGTTCCACTTGGCGTCTCGTTGACCTAAAATGTTTTGTTAATATTTTGGAATTTTTCCTCATGGTTATGGAAGGATGATTATAAATTCTTCAGTGCTTGTTTTGTAGTCGTTTACATTTGGGCATATTCCCAGCTCTTTTCGTTTCTCGAAAGTCCAATCTTAATAGAATTTTTTGTTCTCAAAAAATTGATTTTTGCTCTTAAAGTCTGAACATGCTCGTGAGGGAACAAAATACTATCACCAAATATACCTGGAAAGTGTGTAACAGATTTATTTCGAAAACTTAGTCTTTGTTGTGTTTTTGGCCTTTCCCATTGAATGATGTTTACCGAATTAGTTTGGCTTTTTTTGTGTGTGTGTTAGAATCTTTTTGTCACTAATCAAAGCTCCAAACGTAAATGAGATGGAAGCTAGGCGCATCTAATATTTAGACAGTTGTTCTCTTCCATTAATTTTATGGTTTCATGTTTATGCCTAAAGATGATAATTTCAATTTGAACTCTGCGCAACAGATTTCTGATTTGTAGCTAAACGGGCCAGAAGATAGAAAGTTGCCTTGAATAATAAAATTTACTTTGACCATTCTTTATTAATTTTTTTCTTGAGCAATACCATTTTTTATTAAGCAAAGCAAGAAATGTGTATGCTGTAAAGCTTTGAAGAATCGAAACACAAAACAAAAAATGTTATCTATTGAAAAGATACAGAATAAGTTAAAGCCCTTTCAGTTCACTAAAAGAGATGAATCATTGAACAAAAGTTAAAGCTCTGTTTATGCAGAATAGAACAAAAACTCTAATAAGCATGATGCCAAAATAGGATAGATAAGTGATAGAATTTTGTGTTTATCCTTGCAATTGCTCCAAGTTTCACGCAATGAAATAACATTATTTTGAACTCGCCAAAAATTTTCTTACGTATCGGAAGTCAAGTTCGTCAAGTCTCAATAAGTCTTCACTTAACTATCAATTATGAAGTCAGCTTTAATAAATAGCGAAGGTGGTATAGTGGTAGTGGTATAAGACAATTATCATCAATATTCTCAATCCTGCATGTTCTATCTATAATTTGACTTTAGCTTGTATTGGTAATACTTTTAATAAAGATTGTGTGTACCAGAATCGTCGGGAGAAATTTCTTTTATATATTGCATTGATGTGAACTACCAAACACCACCTTGAGATATTGTGCAACATTAAAACTATTTTAATTAATCTGAATAAAATTCCAGCAGTTGCACTACCATGCGAGTTTATTAATTTGACCAAATTCAGATTGAAACAAGAGAAAGGAGAGGCAACATTCATGATTCGTTTATTAGATCAGACCTATACGTATACACAAAAATAGAAAGTAATCTCACCGGTACGTCGTCGTAATCATAATTAAATTTATTCTTTTTAATGTTTTGCTCATCCCAAATTGATACTGCTCATCATCTATTTAGCAAGCAAGTCGTTTGATTGATTGATTAACATTTTGAAATCATAAATTTATTCTACAATATGCGTTTAACATAATAAAAAGTTAGGTTATGTCGCGACTTTAATATGCACGTCAGGAAACGACATGTGATGTGTAGAATTCCTTAATTATTTATTATTGCACACCTACACTTAATTATGAAATTTCTACGCTGGATTATTAACGAACATTAATAATTCTGCTAATTTATCTGTTTTTATAAAAATAAAATGTGTATTTTAATCCATTCATATAAAAACTTGTTTAATATGAGTTGCCTGCCTACCTATCGTGTCTTATCATAATCATTATGTAAGTTATGTGGTCATTACGTAAAGATACGTGTACGATATTTATCTGATCAAGTTATTTAAGAACAAGAGGGGAAAAAGGAAAGAATACACTAAATAAAGCAAGGTCTGTGCAAGGAAAGATAAAAGGTTTTAAAGACATTCTCCTCCTTCGCCCCATTTCTTTCCTAGTGTCAAATCGGTGAAGTTCATAGCAGTAGAAAAATATTTGCAGTTATTACATTGCTCATGGCACAATAACTATAAGAATTTAGTGCTTTAGGAATATTGCGAAAACCCGTTCCTTGTAAAAGATCCCGTCGCTCATTTTATTGCTGTATTTCGCCTTTTGTCTGGACGACTGCGCCTTCATAGAATGTTTAATTTTGTTTGTGACAATGCATGAAGGAATGCGATTTGTTTTGTACGTCTTGTTTTTATGGGTTAGCCTAATGAAACGTTTATGCACGGTATGAAGTTTTATAGAAATTCTTTTGTATCTTCATTTCATGGTTGCATTTTTTTATATTATACGATATATTATATTACGAATGAGACATGAACTTTTCTATGGAATTTTTAATCTTGAAAAACCGCAACAAAAAAAAAAGACTTTTTATATGTATTATTCCAGAGAAAAATAAATAAAATAACTGTGAACTTTTTGAAAAACTTAACTGTTAACCTTTTTTTTGTTGTATCTCATTTGAGGTGCTAGGTATTGTTAACGTAATGGTAAAACGCTTTCAGAATAAATTGGAATGAGTTTACATTTTTTTTTGGAAATTTAACGCTTCATTCATTGTTGGTTTAAAGAAAACTAATAAAGAATCGATTCCTTTTTTTCATTAGCTTCACCCAAGTTCAGGATTCAAATGATATAAACTGCTCAAAGAAAATTGAGATCATGCTTCTTAGACATCAGTAAGATGAATTCAATACATAAAGTAGGTCATGTATTTAACTTACAGCTCTGCTAATACAATCGTTGAAAAGGGTTTTTTATCCACCTGTGGACTGGATAGGAACGCAAATGGACGCAAACCTGGTAAAAAGACTATAGAATTAAGAAATCTCTAGATGATAGTTGGATTTTCCTCTTTTTAATGATTAAGTATTGAATTAAAAGCTCAAAATCAACGTCTGATATGAATTTCCGAATTGTATAGTGAAACCATTTTTTTTCTGTTTCGCTTTCAAGCAAAATTTCAATTTTCATCGCGACGTACAATTCGTTTTCAAAATCGTTTGGCTTTTGAGCGATTTAGTGGTTAACGATTCAAATAGACTTAATAATGAGCTTGGGATTGAATCAGTGTAATATAATGTGTGGAACTTCGATTGGGTTTTTGTTTACAAATTGAAACTGATGGAGGTGATGAGTAAATGACTTTTCTGGAGGGTTTAAGTTTCTACTAGAATTTTCGAAGCATTTCTGTCTGGATTTGCTTCGATTATCATTGTCATGTTTGTATTGCATAATTGTTACTTTTGAGTAATAGGTGCTCAATCATACCTAGGGTTATGTATTGAACTACACTCAATTAATCGTATTTTAAAGTGAAAATTAGAAAGAAAACTTAAATGTTAAATCCTGTTGTAGAACGACCAGATAGATCAGAAAGATCCAAAGAGAAAGAAAAAACAAAAGACAATTAAGACTTTTTTAAGGAATTCAAGCACAGCGTTAAAGAAGAACGATATATATTTGGGAAAGTCGGTATCATATATGTTGTGAAAAGAGCTGTACGTTCTAATAGAAAAAGATAAGCGAAGTAACTGTATGCAACGATGGTAGCCAAAACAAAAATGGAGAAGATAGAAGAAAGTAGCAAAATGAATTTAGGAATCAAAAATTCTAACAATCTTACAAATGTATCTGTATTCTTAATCTTAATCAGGGTTGGAAAAAAATCGATTTTTTAAAAAAATTAGAAATCTGATTTTTTTTAAATCCTTGTCCTGCCCTGTCCATACTTGCAGTGGCTGTAAGCGTATTAAAGATTGGAGCTCTGAAAGTGCATTTTATTTTCTATGTCTTGCAGAAATTCTATTATTGTAGTTGAAGTGTTCAAGATTTATTTTAATTTAAAAGGCAGAAAACATGAATTATATTTATAATAATTAAAAAAGAAAAATTAATAAGGATAAAAATAAAAATGATTTAAATCAGACCAACCCTGATCTTAATAGTTTTAAGTCGAAACCAAAGGCGCCGAAACTGCCCAAACTGTATATGATTGTCTGGTTTGGACAACAGACCGGTGCAATTTTGCGGACGAACGTTCGCCAGTTGTGGAGTATCACAGAAAATGTCACCTTTGTGAACGAAACGAACTTTTTTGCGTGTTTCGGTTTGGCACGTTTACCCTGTACATAGCTTAAGAGAAACAAGTCAAAAACAATATTTGTTTAGATTTTTTTATAGTTAGATACTAAACACGATTTCATATGATACAGTTCGAACTTTGGTTAGTTTTGCCGATAAACTTGGCAAGTTTTTCCCATCCCTGCTATCGATAGCCTTTTTGTGTTAGGTTGAATTGAACAACTTCAAACACAAGGTGGTCATTCTTTTAATTAGCGTCTTGGAAGCCCCTGCTATGCTTTTCTCTTCTACATTTTAATCGAGAAGTCGTCTAGCACTTTTTGTTTGATGTTTGTAAACGAAATTTCGAAATATATTTGTATTTTATTTTCCCTGATTAAGAATATCGATCGACCGTGTTTGCCATTCACAAACAGTTCTGAAGGTTCACACCTTGATTCATTTGATACAGAATCTGTTGTAACCAAGAATTTGAAGTTTTTTCTATCATTATTTGGGCATTAAATCTATTATGCTATTGCAAATAATAATTGGTACTGTATAGCTCTTTGTCTAAATCCTGCAGATCTATTACCAAAAAGCTGCTCAAATCTGGAAAACCTAAAAATCTTCTTTTTGAAACTAATGTGTTACTTGTTAGGTCTTTCGAAAGTCGATTTGATTGTAGACCTAAATCAGAGTTTGTTGAAGTTTTTCTCAAGATCTTGCAAAAAGTCTTTCTAGATTCTTTTAGTGTGAAACAAGTGCAACGCCACCCTTTTTAAGATTTCATTCATTCTCCCCGCACTACTGTCTTGAAGCAACTGTTACTCTTGATTTGGATAATAAACAATAATAAATCTATCTCTTTACTATAAGTAAGTGATTCCTGATGGATCTTAAGGCATACTTCATTTATTTATAGCTTGAGCTGATTGGTAAAACGAACACAGTGACATTGATTGGATTTCAAATTTTTATTCTTTTGTTCATGTAGGGCTCGGAAATGGAACATATTTTATGTACTGGTGCGTATTTTTAATAGCAAGTATACAGTGTGTCCAAGATAAGGGTGCACAGCATGGGGATCTTGGAAACGGTAAAAGATACAGCATCGGTTAAATGGGATGAAAGTTGGCTATTTATAGGATCTTTTTGTTGGCGTTTGCAAAATCTAGATATCTTGAATAGTTTCCAAGATATTTAAAAAAAAAAGTAAGTTTCTCGATTTTCGTTATTATTTTTTCTTTCCTTTATTTGAAGAGATATCGGAAAACTAAAACCACTTTTCCATTGCCACTTTTTGTTCTCTATTAAAATACACTAACAAATCGTTCACCGTATATGTCGGCCATAGCGATCAATTTTCAAACGAATCCATACTTTCAAAACAGGTCAATCGCGGCGGCAGGTTATTCATTTACATGCGTTCGAAGTGGTTGATCACATACGATTTGGCTGCCTGAGCCAGAACCATCTTATGCAATAGGCTAAACTAAGCTAAGGCTCGAGTGTCGCATCAAGAATAGCTGCCGTGCCAGGTCCAATCGTAAAATTCGCCTTTCCATGATTCCCAGTACAGGTTGCTCTTTTGTAATTCGCTCAACAGAGGAATATTGTTTTTTTTTAAAAGTTACAATTCCAGTCTAATCAGCAAAGAATTGCCCAATTGAATGACTTATGGGGAATGCTATAGTAAAGTCAAAATTCAAATATCTGATTTACTTTTTCAAATGAAAGAAACTGAAGATTTAAATTTGCCTTTTTTGACATTCGTTTACTTTCAAATGCTTTCGATAGAACGTTAGAGATTTGGTCATGGGCTGAGCTCTGTCTTAGTGTCCAGGAAGTTTTTTTGTAAAGGTAATCCTTCACATTGACAGATTGCCAAGAAAACCAAAAAGCAAAGAATTTCGAAATGGGAATGGTCCGCGAATTTGTCCCTGTACTGCATGTGGGTGGGGCTCACTTTTACAGTTGTTGGAATATTATGAAAATTGCAGACAATAGTTGTATCTATGGCAATAATTCCCTAGGTCAGCTTATTGAATAATTCTAAAAGTGGATGTTAGAGTTACCTATTTAGTACATATTCTTGAAGACTGTGGTACGTACTTACATATTTTATTGAGAAAATCTGTTCTGAGGCCTGTGCATGATACAAGAGAGTCGTAGATTGTAAAACACTCATGCCGTAATAGATCACTTGGGTTTGTCCTTTTGTTTCTAGAAAGTAACTAAGATTGTAAATATCAAAAGATGGAAACTAGATTCTATTTCGTAGTTAATTAAAAATCTTCAATCACTTTGTTTCACCCAAAATTTGTTTTGTTTGAAAACCTTACCTCGATGACGACTACTTTTTTCGCATTTGAGTTATGTTTAATTGTAGTAGATGAGCTTAGTTTCGAATGATTACATTAGTTTGTTAGTTTCTGCATGTTTAGCAATGCTTCTATTTCACTCTTCTCTAGGATTTTCCCCAAATACACATTCTTTATGACCAAAACGCTCTTGCTTGATAATAACGTAGTCTAATCATATCTATTATATTATGTTTTTCTCTGCTGTGTTCTTCTGAAGGCTGTTAGTAATGAATTCTTAAAAGAAAACCTAAAGTCATCCTATCTTGTTTTTAAGTGCATTGACCGATTGTAAGTTGGTGAGAGATAAATTAGGACAAATTAAAGTAGGTTATATCTGGAACAAGTATTGAATTCTGTTGAGTTAGGTTAGTTCCTCATCACAACGATCTGTGAAAACTAGTTTTCTTTTCAAAAAGGTCAAGTTTTGAAAGAAGCTAGAAATGCATGTACGTGAAAGGTTTAAAATGATTTATAATAATATTCACAATTATAAAAAAACCCAAGAGTTTGTTCACACGCAACTATGTTATGTACATTTATTACGCTGTATCTATCCAATTTCTGCCTCCCACAATTTTTTTCTTCTTTGAAGAAAACTAAATTTAAATTAGCATTAAAAACATCATAGTAGGTTGACGGAGGAGTCCAACCAAATAAATAATTTTAAAATTCCATATTTCATCTTAATTTATTATTCTTGTATATATTTGTCTTACTCTTTTTTTTGCGTGAATGACGTTTATTACTTGTATTAAAATTTCCAAAAATCTTTCTATATAATGTTAAATTTAATTTCTCGAGCATAGTTTTTTTATTTTATTTGTGGCACTGACCTACGCTATAAATTTATTTCGCAAGATAAGAAAGAGTAAACTATAGCATGAAAATAACCCAAATTGAATAAACTTCTTGATTGTTGTAAACATGTTTTTTGTTTTTAGTGTATGTAACTATAATACGCATACATAGAATGATGCAGTTTCCCAATTCCCAGGCTGATTTACACAAGTTTGTAAATTTTGCCTAAGATTGTTTTATTTTGCTCTTGGAGACTATTATCTAGACAATTTACCTTATCTAAGTGCTGGCGTTAAAAGGGGCCTCGCAGAGGAGTTACGTATAAAGAGCAATAACCTTTTTATAAATTTCAAAATATTTTTTTTCTTCAAACAATTTTTCCCAACAAATTTTTCGAGTTTTACACTAGAGACATGTTTTGCTTATGTAAATTTTATGAACGTAGTAAAACCAAGCCCCTAGATGGTTCTGAAGAAAACATGTTTTTTTTAATGGATATTATACATTAATTAATATTCCACTTGTAGAATTTTTAACCCGATTAAAATGTTTTATTTGTTTATTACATTGTGGCTTATAAAACCGGGTTTGCAGCTATTTTTAGATATTGCGATGGAGATCTTTACTTTTTTTATTTTGGAATTTGCTGAAATTAAATTCATTTTTCCTTTAAGGGTAGCATTTAATTAATTAGGGAACCTTAATTTTTTACTTACATAATAATTATGGTACACAAAACGGAAGGAGATTCGAACACATCTCTTAAGATTATAGGAAGGAAGTTGAGAAGTTCCTTGCGTCTTGTAAGCAGTAGTTAAATATTACCTTAATAAAAAGGAAGTTGGTAGAAATCATGTTGGGATTTGGGAAGATCTACTTTGAGATTTTTCGATTACAAGCTTCGTACTTGATTATGAAATCAAGCAAGCCTTGTTTGTGTAGTACACATTATTTGCAGTGTGAGAGATGAATATTTTATGTTCTAAAAGATAGCGCAAGCTAAAAATTAGTACAGTTATATTTACAGAATATTCTCAAGACCTACTTGATCATATTGTTAATTTAATTTGAACATTTTTATTTGGCAAACCAAAATACGTCGTCGGTACGCACTTACATAATAACAAAAATTAAAAGCAACGTTGCAAAACTTACATAGCAGTTCGCGTTATTATTGCTGTCATTCCTAAACAAATATTTATTTAACGAAAACATTCAGTTATAGTGTATTTGCTTCAGAAATGACTTTATTATTATATTATTACACTTACAAATATAATATAGGACACGATGCCAGACAGAGGCGTTTGACCTTAGCTGAGGTCGTTATAGCTCACAGTTTGCTGTATCCAAGGTCTTGATTAGGTATAGGTGTCGCGCATTGCACTTACGGGTATTTCTAGTTTATCAGGTTATGTTTTCCCGATTTTTTTCTTATTCCTTTTTTTTTGGTTAGGAAATAATTTAGGATATTTTAAATGGAGCTGACAGGAGAATTTCTAGAAAAAATTTGTTTTGGCTCGTACTCTCACATTAAATTTATAATTAAAGCGTGCATAAAAGATTTTGAAAATGACACTGCGACAAAAAATGCGTTTTAAGAGAAGTGAAGCGCTAGACACTGAAATATGCAGTGGTGGATGCGGATTTTTATCTTTGTTATTATGAGAAAATAGAAACACATTTGTATTATGTACAAATCTTCAAAGAGGTAATAACAAAAATGGGTGTTAAAATAGAAGCTTGAAGCAAAGTGTACACATTTTCAAAATTCAATCTTAGTCCTGATCTCCAATTAAATAAAACTTCCGTTTATCGACATTTACAAAATATCCAAATATTTCATCTTAATTTAATCAGATTAACTTAATGACAAAATTCCATACTAAAGCAATCAGAAAAGAGATTACAAAACGATTACAACCAGCTTAAAAACAGGAAGGATTGTTGTCTTGAACTCAGTGGCTTTGCGCAATAACTGTAAAATGGCTTGAAACGAATACTTTCCCTGAATCTATCGATCATCAAAAAAGAACAGTTTTTCAATTATGAAAGTAGAAAAGAAATACTATACCGTATTCGATGACCATCTGCACATATTGCTTGTAGTTGAGTCAATACCAGATAGTCCTTCAGGTCCGGAAACGAAAGTCATCCATATCTATCTGCTATTTATGTCGAGTATACGGTGTAAAGAACGGAACCAGTTAAGCATTAATGTAACTAACAGAGTACCTATGTATACCGAACTGGAAAGCATTTTAGTAACTTCATACGTTAACGTTACGGTAACCATACCTTATGTTTTTTCTTTTTCAGGAGAAAATTTTCTGAATAGACGTTGTTCCTCTTATTATGACGATTTCAATTTTGTAACTGTCAATACAACTAATTAAATTTTCTTGAGTAGTATACACGCCTACTAGGTTTCCTTCAAGATCATCTACAGTGTGTAGAAAAGTGCGATCTCTTATCTAAACCGCTTTGATTAGCAATGGAGATCAAAGAGCAAAATATTTTTGGCATAACAGATAGTAGGTATTTTGGGAAGTCCGAAGAGATGAATAATCGATCTTCAAAAGTTCTAAATGCGACTTTCGACTTTAGATAACTGTAAATTCTTTATTCCTTAACAGACTACTATCAACAAACAGTTTTATTTATAAATTTGAAATTCTTCCAATTTATCACGGAGCATGATTCGGACTGAATAAATTGATACTATTGAGAGTTGATTTAATGAATCCGTACTAGAGATAGGATTGCTCAGAGCAGTTCAAGTTGCTGTTCCTGAATGCCTCATGATAGAACCCGCAGTTTTGATGATTTAGAATAGTATTTGGTTATCCTTTGATTTTTCCTCTTTGATTTCCATGTTTGGCTTCACTCGACACAAGACTGACTACTATATTTTAATCAATTGTTTGAGAATATTCTGTGTATACAGGGTGTTCAGGATATGATGGGGCACATGGGGATATTGGAAACGGTAATAGATACAAGATCGGCCAAATGGGGAAAAATTGCGCATTTACGTGCTCAGTAACAATCCGGATTTACATTTTCAAGAATTAATCCCATTACTGAGATACAGGGCGAAAACGAAAAATGTGCGTTTTCTAAAAACCTCCATATTTTATTTATTGTAAGAGATACATTAACCAAATTGTTAGGGCAGGGGTAATGGATAATGGGGACTTCAACAATGATCTTGAAAACGTTCTAAGCCTACTAAGTTTTACGCAATTGTATCGAAGTTTTGTTTTTCTTATCGGCGCCATATTGGATTTTTACATTTTTGAAATCGTCATGAAAAGAGCTTTTCAAGCAAGTACAACATCCTTATGTTCGGTAAAAAACAATGATCACAGATAGCAACATTGCAATTTGAACAAGTAGGCGTTGATTTAGAAAATTGTTCAACAACTGAATGTCGTCTTATTGTCTAAATAAATATGCTATTGTTCGAGCAATGCTCTAAATCAACCCCTACTGTCTCTATTTGTGATCATCCTCATGTATCACATTTTATCCTGGATTCCCTGTTATATATTTGAAAAAAATCGTATTTCATTTGTTGAGAGATGAGAAGAAAATGACAGAAGACTTAAACTAAATAACGGACTCATCTTCTTACCTATTCTACCTTCATTGTTGATTCCTAGTCCTCGAAGAGGACCGGAAGCTGTTCTAGACCATTCGACTTTTTAGCCAACGAATTGAATTGTATTGTGGATCTAAGCCTATCCCACAAGATGATGACCTTGGAAAGACCGATGTGGTTGCAACAGCAGTCTTGGTTGTAGTTGCCGGCGTCGTCTGATACTGTGAAGTAAAGGTACACCTGTGTTGTTGGTTTGACGGACTTGTGGAATGCTGACTGAGATGTTGGGCGCCGGCACGTAGCTGGCAATAGAGACGAGAGATAACGACGGCACTTGTTGATGGACAACATTAAAGCAGAAACATCCAAAAATCAATCCATCAAAGTAGCCAAATTTGTATGTCATGGCACATTTTGATGAATATTTTTTAATCACAGGGTATCATCGTTAGGACACGTACATAAAGTGTTTATAAAATAATTTCAATTGCACGCAAATGGATGCATACTTAAACTACAAAACTGATTAGTTGACACATAAGAATTCTCGCGAAGAAATTGAAAAGCTTCACAACGTCTGTACTACGGATATGCTGCAGCTGATGGTAGCAACCTTATGCGGTTTTGCTGGTAGTTTGTGGCATGGCAAATTCAAATAATTTGGATTTTCTCTGAGCTACGAAGAGGATATGGTGCTGAACCGAGTGCACAAAGACCAAACTAAGGCCCTACGGGATGAAGAAACAAGGAACTGGAACCACGGACTAACCACAGCTGACTTCTGAACATTACCACACCTGACTTCTGAACATTACCACACCTGACTATTCTTTTATCTTAGAGATCTACGTATGTGTGAACTCGAATGGTAAGTTTTATAGATACCTTGATCGAGTTTAAAAGCGTGCATAAATCATTTTTGTTGGTGTAGCAAGTTTCAGTGCAAAATTAGAATTTTTTGACGTTTTCTCAAGATGACACCATAGAAAAAATTCCATTTTATACCATTTAACTCTGCCTGTAACAGTCTATAAAGGTCTTTTCCTTTTACGATTTTTATGTTGTAACTGCTTGTCTCTGGGAATCGACGTGATAGACAGTCTCGCAGCAACTTCTCGTTTCACACAGCGTATTTGAAACAAGATCATCAAAATGAAAAGATTTATAAAATTATTGCTGAAGCTGCAACTGTGCTATGTACTATTCTACCAAAGGCGACATCAGCAAAAGAAAGATGGAAAGCAGAACGTCTAAAGATATTGCAGTACGGATAGACATGTTTAAAGGAAACGGAAAAGACATGCAAAATCTATGGAATCAGGACAGTGAAGAAATAACGAACCGTATCAAAATTGAGTTGCCAACTTAATCATTACTGAGCTTTATTGTAAGCCTCGGTTGGATTTTAACTTTGACTTTTTTAAGTTTTAATAGAAATTTCGAAGGGGACACCGCCCTTACGATTTTCTTGTAGTAGCCACTACATTATATACTATAACTAACAAAATGAAAAACGAGCAGCAGTCTCTTATTACATCACCAAATGTATTTGGTCATATAAGATGCCATCTGTCTGTTGACCATATTTTGATAATTTTGTTACTTTTTTAACAATGTTTTAGGAATCTAATGATCAACTTAAATGGTAGACGGGAGGTAGTATACAATCAATACTTTAATGTTATTCTTATTATCATTAAATGAGATTTTTGCGCTTTTACTTCATTTTATATATTTTCGTTACCTTATACAATTTAAAACGTGTATGTTTATTGTACGAAAGTAAACATATTAGCAACAGTAAACAATCGAGAGAAGTAATATTATATTCAAATAATAATTATACTATTATACCATAGTGCATAAGCGTTTCCTTTTGTTATTGTAACAGCAATAAACAGCGTTTTCATAGCATTAATTACCTAACATTGTTTGCATTGGCCTCAAACCAACACACGCTATAACTAACTACTATTCTCTTTCTGTATGTATACATATACGATACCTATATCCCGAAGAGTGTTGTAACAAGTTCAAATTACGTAAGTCTTGATGTAATACAACCATGAGAAGAATATTATTGTAAAATAGTAATATAGAGAGAAGAGAGTAGTGTTTAACCGCGATTATACTTATTAAGTTTCAAAACAGGTAATTCAAGGTGCTGTCTTACTGTTGTTCCTTTCGTATTTTCATGTTTGCTTTAAGTGCTAAATGATTGCTAGAGACTTTTGTTGTAAAAGTATGGAATAAATTTGAAATGATTAAATAAGAATTAACCATGAATCGTGACTGGTTTACGGTTGCAATCATTTACGGACACGAACGGGTAGTGGAAACAATTTAATTTAATAATTTGGCACTTTTTTAAATTAAAGGAAATTTGCAATAAATAGCAATATGATGAAACAAATGAAAACAAATGAATACAATACTAAGTTACCAAAATGAAAGGTTACATTTCAAGAAGATTATTCTCTCTGTAATGAATACTCTCAACTAGAGATATAATTACAACTAAATGTGAATCTGACCAATTTGCGTAAGAAAACGAACGAGATGGAAAAAATGTTCAAACAATTAAAAATTGTTAATACTCCAATAAAGACATCCACAGACCGATGTCTGAATTTAAATGACTAGATTCCAGTACAAATCAATGATTGTTCGACTATTTCTGTGCGTATGGTCATTGATAGTTATTGCTCAGAAATTATAATAAGAACTGATCACACTATATACAGACAAGTTTTTTTACTTTGAAGATCAGAATAAGTGACTTCAAAAGTATTGGAATTGCTGGAAACTGTAATGCAAAGAAATTCTGGGCGAAATGTACTCGAACGCAACCATGTACAGCCAAAGTCATCTGTAAACAAAGAGACCAGTCTTCTAAAATTGTCTTAGGAAGTATATAGTTTTCATTTCCAATAAATCAACAGAAATATTTGATTTATTCGAAAGCAAGCTAGCAATGAAAATCTTGGTGTTTTGCAATATGTGAATTTTCCCTCTTGTTAAACCAACCAACCTTCATTGCTATCATTTTTGTGTAAATCAAAGTTATAATTTACTTCATTTAATAATTTGTTGAAAGCAGCCGTGGGAATGACGTAGCAAAAACTTACTAGGATCCATTTAGAAGAGAGAGAAAGAATAACAATTTGAAATGTGTCACAGCAACAACCGCACTGAAAAATAGCACACCAAATTCCAATTTCTTTTATTACCACATGCAAATAAAACATAAAGACTATGAAATAATATTACAAATATCAATCGCTTCTTTCACATTTTAAATTTCAACTTGAACTTCATAAGAAATATGTGATTATGCGAATGCTTGTTTCTACATAACTTAGGCATAAAGGAAACGAAAACATAATTAGCAAACATTATACATCTCAAGAACAAAATTAATTAAGACTTTTAATTTCACTCCAACTAACATTATACGTGGGCCTTAAACACGTGTAATAATTTTTTTATACACATAATATATGCGGTTCATCCTTCCTTTCTTTTCTGTGTGCTGTTTCTAAGAAACATTTTCGAGTGGCAAATAGAAACGTCCCACATGAATTGCCAATTTTCTTCAAAATTAATTAGACATACCCACTAACTCCTTTGAAGCTTAACATTTATATATATAAGGAAAGGCAAGAACCGTAAAGTAAAATTAATAGTGAAGTCTAAATGTATCTTTATTTATTAATAAAAAGGAACTTCAAAAGAAAGTTTTCAAGGCTTTCTAGCGGCGGAGAACTTCTTACATTAATTTCGCTATTCGAGTGTACGCGGACGCCTGAAAGTGAAAGCTTTTTTCAGTAATGCTTCTCTAGTTGTTTCAAGGAATAATTTGTAAACGAATTAGAAATAATTTCAATTTATTACGGAATTTTGAAAACTTCGCTTTTCAAGGGCTTTTCCATTATTAGGTTTCATCCTATATAAGTATTTACCTGAAATTGGAACAGTAAGTACCTAAATTTTGAAAATGCCTAAGTATTAAACACTTACTGAAGTTGTGCATTTCTTAAATTTCATCCAGACACCATTTGTCTTGCTCTATAAAAAGTTTGGGAAAGCTAAATTAGATTTTTTCAACTTGCTAGATAATCCTATCCATCTTGTGTTGTACTCGATACTTTGGCGTTGTTTATCTAAAGTCACAGTAAGACTGTCTAGTATGAGCGTGGAAGGGCAAATCGGATTATAGAATTGTCTTGTCTTCGAAAAAGTAATTCATTTTTGATGGTTAATGTGAGAATCTGATACAACATTTATTCTTGTAACCATAGAGACGTTTGCGGTAATTTTTCCTCATTTTATTTGACTGGTCTATGTCTGGTCTGGTCAATGGTAATTTGTTTTGTGTATAGTGTGTTTTAATAATTTTTTAGTTGAAACACTTTTAATCATCATCTTTTTTTGTTTGTACTTGCAAAGTGTTAAAAAATTAAAAAAGTATTTAAACCAAAAAAAGTATTATATTGTTGTTGATACCGTGACTAAATACCACATGCGATTTTCCAGGCGTAAAATTGGGAGTAATTACGAAGAACAGCGATGATAACATCGTTAATAATTTACGATTCTCTCCAAGCAAGTTGCCCAATGATCGTGGTTAGTTGATATGTTGTTGTTGTTGCTGCTGTTGGCGTTACATCTATTAAAAAAATCTGCGTGAGTTTTAAAACGCTTGCAGTAACGAGCTTTTGCGTTCAAATAGAAACATTTTGCCTAGTTAACACTTTATAATAGACAACATAGTTTATTGTCTCGTTTCATTTTTATTGTTCAGTTGTTTCCTCTAATTAAATTGGAAAATTAGTATTTACAGAAATTGTGTTTAATGACGTTTTGAATTTTGTTCTTGATAATACAAGGCAAAACCAAATAATCAATTATCAACATCTTCTAGTTCCTTTGTGATTATGATAACAATTATATTGATAACTAATTTTCAATTTAGAAGTTATCAAAATGTTTGTGTTCAATTTTCATATTTTTCTAACGCTAAACGATTTTTTGATTAAGCTAAATTTTGTACTAACAGAATTAAAAATGTCAGATCGAGTACTTTGATAGTCTCCATAGCAAAAAACTTTTTTTGGCGATCAGAAGATTTTAAACTGTTTAAACTTGACTGTAAATGAGCAACTTAAATTTCTCGATTGGTTCTTATAGAAAAATTGAACCCAACTTTAGCAATTTCCAAAAATGTACCGATAACCAGATGACTGAGATTACTACGTACTTCCCAAAATGGCTACCGGAACTTTAATAAACTTTTGATATTTTTGACAGATCTAATGTGAGGTTTTTTCCAGTGTGGTAAGTAGCAACCTTTTGCTTTCTCTAGAACTGCCCCTATTAGGAGTGTATGAGTATTTGCAGAAGTTGGTGTATTGCACGATTCCTTTGTCGCTGTAGAAAATTTGCTTTCTCAAACCAAACGGTTCATATTAGAAGTGTGAACGAAACTGCAAAAAACCCATCTTTTTCTACCTCAAACCATGCGGAAGATCTGTTACTAAATAGTATTGTCTTTATGTCCACCAATTTAAACCATCGTCAAGCATCCTGTCGAAGCGATGTATCTTCATCTACTTGACAACATCACAGTTTGTGACAATCAGTGTGATCGTTTTCGTGTTTTTAGGGTACAATCTTAAGAGTTTTTGTGTTTTGGGAGTGCACTAAATGCAAGATTTGTTTTCCCAAATTACGCTTCTGATAGAAAGAATCTCTTATTTTAGCTACAAATCTATGAAACGTTATGAAAAAACTCATGGATCAGTTAAAAGAATTCCTTTATAGAGCAAAAGGTCAGAAAAAAGTCTGGGAAAAGTCACAAAAATTTCTCCAAAAAGGACGCTAAAAAGTACCGATTTGTTCCCTCCACAGTCTAGAATCTTCATATCACGAATGAAAGCATCGTTTTGACACTATAACTTGATAAGATTGCAAGCAATCAATGAAGGTCTT
>VTPC01000911.1:130331-174574 GCA_011009095.1 Ignelater luminosus
AAAAAAAAGAAATTTCAATTGGAAAAGTTCTAACCAGTTGGAAAATATTTGATACATTTAAAACAAAGGAGTGTTAGCTACGACCCTCAAATGTAATCTTCATTATCGAGTGCAACATTGAGATTGATGACCTTTCCTTCAACATCTATCAGATCGTCACACTCTTGGCAAGAGGAAGTGACTGGAGCTTAAACCTATCATTGATAAATTTTCCCTTTTTTTACCTTTTAAAAATTTGTTGGGAACGTTTATAAATTATAAAGCATGAGAAAAATAATAATTGTTTATGAACTAATACATAAAAATAGCTTCGTGAAACAAAAGCTAAACAGAGACGAAAAAAAGTTTGAGATGAACAAAGAGATAGATGAGCCTAGTTTGTCAATATTCTAAATGGCCCATCATTTTAGTCATCATCTGTTAAAATAACCAATAACCGCAATTTCCTTTTCTGTGGCTCATCAATATGCCATATAGGTCTTCAGTAGTCAATTTTTCCCATCTCTATTATTTACTCGTGCACTTTTGTACCATCGCATAATGTTTATTATAAATAGCATTTGTTGATGCAAAAATAAATTTAGCCAAGCAAACCGAAACCGTAAAAGGTTTGCAAGAATAAAAATTTTAGGGAGCCAATGAACTTATTCAATGTCCATATGCATAATGATGTTTTTTATCTTTTTATAAAATCGCTCAACTCCATATCGAAATATAAAGTGTTTATGATAATTATTATTCAGCATTCGTGTGGTCAAAGTGCAACGCATTGAAGTGTCAGAATTAATATGCAAGATTTCATTAACGAAAATAGTAGCTAAACATACGTTAAAAGCATATGCATAACTAATGGCATATACGTACGACCTTGTTTGATGTTGTTGAGCCCATCAGATATACAAGGCCGGACAAATTTGCTTGCAACACAATAATAATAACAAGCGCAAATTCTGCGAAAATCTTTAATTGTGCATTCTACTTTGAAGTATGCGGTTTTTTTCACTGGAATTATTTTTTGCGAAATCCCAAACCTGTGAATAATTCTAAACTTGGTTAGATGCGACGGATTTCTCCCTCATTTACCCCGTTTCAAACTGTTGTATATGTCGGTCGTCCCTGCCTGTTTTGCAGCAGCAGTTGTGCGTGCGTGGATAGGGGTAGGAGAATGGAGGATCATCGTAATTTAATGGGATTTGGGCAGTACACCAGATTAGACTTTGATGAACTCGTCGTTGTCTACTTAATGAGATTTGAAAAGGATCCAATTTGCCCAATCTCTTTCATTTGTGTTTAAAACATGTGCTACATATATAAGCAAGCGTGTCATAAAAGTCTTGCCTGATTTATGTGTGTACGTTTTTAAAATTCCAATTTTTTGTTCGTCTTCGCACCATCGAAAAATTTACACCTAGCAAAAATTAAAATTATATGTAGAGAGAGCAATTGAAGCATAATAATCTGCCCATTTTTGTATAGATAAATGTTGTTTACTGCTTAGCCTTGGCCTTGACGCGGTGAGTGCTCCCGATGTCCCCCTTCCACTCCGGACGCCAATACTGCCCCAGTGGCCCCCAATCCCCACACCAGTCGCGCTTGGTTTTGCGATGTTTTTATAACACTTCATCATAGGCTCCCACGTTAATTGCTATTTTTATTTAATGATTTTCTTTTTATTTTCGTTATCTTCAAATTATTAATTAATTTTTTCCAAATCATATTCGTCCGTATGTTCCAAATTGCATTCACAGCCGCTTATTTATACTACCTATTCATGAAGTGGCATGTATGGTGGTGTGGCCTAAAATAGTTCGCCAAAAGCACTTAAAAATAGTTCTAGTGAGCTTATTTTTCTTTTTTAACCTAGGCGACTAACAAAAGATGATCAGTATTTTGAATTTTGTTTTTTGTGTTGTTAGAAACTAAATTTGAACACATTCTTTTGTTTTGTTTATTATTGGTAACGTCAAAATAGTTTACTTATAAGCACTGTAAGTATGTACTTAATGTTATTTTTATGAACCTGTATTGCTACATAAAAATAATTTATTGCAATCATGGTTACCTCAAATTTAAATGGTGCAGGGCTTTTATTTCTATGATTATTAGCAAAGATATTTTGGCTTACCCAATACAGAGATTTGTTTGATCTTTTCCAAATCCAAATAATCGATCAACTTGAAAATTATGAAATCAATTTGGGACCCACCTGTATGAAAAAAATTCCATTCGTGATATTATAATGTAGGATGCCAAGCGATTGGCTTGGCATTGACATTGACACAGTGTTTTACATTCTCTTTTTTTACGTTTTGATACCAGAAGTTTGAATCCGATTGTACATAGTTCACATTTTGTGTATCTTTTCGAAATAATTACACAAACACAAACGATCAATCATATTTTTTAACAAGACAAGTTTTGTTAATCACTTCTTTAAAAGCTACTATTATAATAAAATCATCTGCCGAAGAATCGTCTATTAATAACAAGGAACAATTGTTTTCGTTCTTTGTACAAAATTTATTAGAGGCAACTTAATGGCAGTTTAACAATAGATTATTTTTCAGTTTTATATAAATCGATTATTAGTTATAATTATGTTCGACACTCAACTAATAAGCGTATTATATCCAGCTGACTTGAATTGCCGAAGGTCAATTTTTCTGAAAATAATCGGCCAGAAGTAGCCTAACACCTTGGTGTGAGTGAGGCAAATATGACGTTATTCTGCTATTAAATGAAATCAGCTATAATAAAGAAATCGTTGACTCTAGAACAAGTAGTCTGCTATAATTGTTATGATTAAAAAGAGGTAGTTGTGGTAATCAACAACGAAAAACAAAATAATGAAAAACTCGAAAGTTCAGGAGTAAAATCAAAACATTTTTTCTATTGGATAACTATGAAAAAATTAAATGTTCCTTTTGGATTGATATTAAATTTAAATTAAATAAGAATTTACATTTACATATTACAAATCAACAGAATTGAATACCAGTAAGCTTGAGTTTCAGTAAGAAACTTGTTGCCCTTTACATAATTTCTTCTAGAAATTTAGTTCGTTCTCTTTGTCAAATATAAAAGAAGAAATGATAGAGGCGTTTGTCAATCGTAAAACACGAAAAATTAATTTTACCTACATGCCTAGAGGGATGTCTTTAGGGATCATTTAGTTACGTTGCCTTGAGAAAAATATTTAACTGACACTCGGGAACTTTGTTCTTTCCACTTGGCTACCTGTAATTACAAATGATCAAAATCGCCAAAATTAGATTATAAAATCGATAGAAGAGTGGTGTTTTCGGTTTTGCGGATTTATGAAGAAGGAATCGACAGGAAAGTTTCCTGTGAAAAACAAACCCAAATTGACTCAATGGGAAAAATCGTAAAATATCAAATTTTCACCGATATCGGACCATAATTTTGAAAACATGTTAGAATGAGTTGGTGAGCGATTTCTTTGATCATCTTACGCTACGAAAACAAATATTTTCAGAAAGAAATTAAATGTTCGTAAGGGAATTTTAGCACACCAGGTTTAACAAATGAGTAAACGGTGTTTGTTCTTTTGTTAAAGTATTTTGTAAACTTAGATTTTGACCACCTTTGAACTATCCTAGAAGAAAGACCACGATCGTAGTGCATATTTGTTTACCAAAAAATCTTAATAAGTACCCCAAAATTGACCATTTTGATTGCCAGAAAAATTGTTGTAATCTTTTGACAAATTTGTTCCGTATTCATTGGTTATCCTGGACCTGCGATGTCCCTTTGTTCGACCATTTATTGATAAGTACCCGTTTTAGCTCGTGGTGCAAAAATATGAAGGTTGCAACATTTTGTAGGTGTCAAAGCTTTTTGGTATGATGACCGATTTCCATTTGACTAGCAAACCACAGACGTTTTAAGGTGCTTATCAATTTTGCGAGACTACTCGAAATGTTTTGACAACAGAACATGGTAAGTTCACGTTGCGAGGCAAAGGCTTGGCTCGCGTCGTTGCAGCTTAGTGTAATGCAAAGTTGATACGCACTTTTGTGCAACACGCTGAGATGGGAAAGGTTACTCGCCAATGCGCAGACGCGTAATGTTGTACTCGTCTTGCCAAACAAGCTTATGAATGCAATATCAAGTATTATCAAATAGCTTGTATTACGCGTATGTGATTCACCGTATCCGTTACAACATATTCTGCAAACCATAGTACTGACCACGGTTCTTAGACCAGCGTTTCCCAATTTTTTTTGGATATAGAACCCTAAATGATCGACCTTCTTTTAGCGGAACCCCAACTCCTATAAATCAAGTTAATTAGCAATTATGGGCATACAAACCAATTTTTTTTATTTATATCTTCTTATTAAACTAATTGTTGGCTTAAGCCTAGGTATCAGTTTGACTTGAAAAGAAAGACTAATTATTTTGAAAATATTTGATGTGAAGAACGAAACTTTTCATCGTTTTATTAATAATAATCTTAAAATTAGGTTTTATGTCGGACAGTTGAATTCGCAGATCTGGAGCAGCATCTAGTCTAGTTCTGAACTTGTTTTTGGTGTGGGCAGAAGCTGAAAAGCCAGTTTCGCATCGGTAAGTCGAGAAAAAGGGAAGCAGAGTCATGATAGCTTTCTCAGCGACCGCAGGATATTCATCCTTCAGTTCAATCCAAAAGTCGTTTAGTGGTAGTGATTCAAACATGTGTTTTAGAGAGGATGAACCCTTAATATTGATCAAATTCTCATATTCCGACAGAGTTAGCACTGATGGTTTAGTCCGGTTTGCGAATAGATTCTGTACCCAGTCGATGTCCCATAAATCTTCTGAGAAATATTCTTTCAAGGTTTTTTTGAGGTTCAATAAATGGTCACTTACGTTTTTTCCTCACGTCTGTGGTTAATTGCAATTCATTTTCTCCGAGAAATACATTTAAGAGAGAAAAACATTCGTAAGTTTTTTGTTCTACACATGTGATCCAGAAGCTAAAATTGTTTTCCAGTGATGGAATTTTGTCTCTTGGTGGTTTTCTCCTGTAAGTATCTGGTGACCGCATTGAGTTTATCGAATATATCGGCCAAATAAGCCAATTTCATAAGTCATTGCTCGTCGTGCAATAGTTCAACATAATTCACGGATGTAGAAATTAAGCTCGTCACGCAGTCCAAATAGCCTTGCTAAAACTTTTCCTCTGGAAAGCCGTCTCACTTCAGTGTATAGAAGGAGTAATGAATGCTGACTTACCATATCTTCACACGCCTTATTAAAAAGTCTTGACTAAAGTGGACGATGCTCGACATAATTGACAATTTGTACGAGCTGATCAAGAACTTGATTCAAGTCAGATGGCAATTTTTTTGCGACAGGGCATGGCGATGCAAAACGCTGCTGTTACATTCTGGTGCAACATTTTTTAATTCTTGATACTGCGCCTTTTATTTGACCAATCATAGCTGCTTCCCCTATCACTGGATACGTCAATACATTTCTTACAATCAATACGATGTTTATTCATGTAACTATCAATGAGTATAAAAACTTCTTCTCCAGTTGTGTTGATCTCCAAAGGCGCGCAGAGGTCTATACCAAAGAGACCAAAGTATGCTAAATTAGCATCGAATATTTTGATAAATGGTCGCACTGCCGCCCGCGTGTTGTTGACTAGCTTGCTGACAGCTATTGCTTGGGCCGATTACTTGCGCGGGTTGGTATCGGACGCCATCGTCCTGGCTCTCGGAACCCCTGTGACCCTTTCGCGGAACACCTTTTAGGAACCGTTGTCTTAGACTATCACGGCTACCATGATGTAGCGAAATATGCCAGATCTGTAGCTCATCTACCAATCAGCAACGCGCGTTGACAAATTTAATGGTGCCTCATATACCAGGTGATTTTATCTCGCCAAAATGCCGCTAGAAGTAATACAGGTTGTTTCTTAAGAAATCTTGAAATTTTTGATTGGTACAGAGATGAAGGCGGTACTGCTTAGCTCTGCGTTGTTCACCACAATTCCTATCTCGAACCGTTGAAGATGTGTCCATAAATGGTTGAAATCAAAGGTAGAGCTTAACCGTTTGTGTCGACAGCACAATTCTTCTATTTACTTTTTAAACACTGTAGTTTATTAGTGAAAAAGGGTAAGCCAATAGGACAATTTCCAAATTGGTTTTGTTTTGCTTTGATGATTATTAATTCGAACGTCCCTGTAATTTTGGATCATTTTGATTTATCAGAACTTAGTTTTAAGGTTGATACTTTCCTGAATCAATTGAAGGTTTTGGATAAGTGAAATACGTTATTTTTAGATCTATGATCCAACTAGGCCTTGCATTGAAAGACAGAAAGCCGTTTGATAGTGGATGCGTGTTGCTGAGTTTAATGCAAGCACAGAGCTCGGCATTTTGATTGTATTATGTTTTTGTAAACACTACTTGCACATGTGACTATGATTAAGGTGATGAAAATTCTAACTTGTTTGCATTGGACAACAGGAAGACAGTAGCCATTCCAAGAAATTGTTTTATCTTTAATCTTGCTCGTTCTAGGAATTAAGAAGAGTTGACAATAATGAACGTAAACAGAAGCTGTCTTCAGCTTTTCAAGATGTCAAAAAGTTATTTCTTGCTTTGTCTAAATAACATAATGCGCAGAACTTGACACATGACATCTAATCTATGTCTAAGCTTCTGAGAGTTTTAGAAATTGAATTCTGCTTTATAGAGATTTGGTTTTAATGTTACATAAATTCATTGGATTAGCAAGTTTTTGGAAAAGAGAATTTTGAAGAGAAAACGAAATGGTTATATCGAGAGAATGATGAAACAGTGCCCAAAGTCTATGGAGAACCAACTTCTGCTTGCCTACAGGGTTCTTCTCAACTCAACATGACTGGTGCGTTTCAATCTGCTCCGTCTACTTTACTTCATGGAGCATGAATCTTTTGGTATCTACTTTCTAAAAAGGTGTATCTTCTTTTACAGAACATAATGTTAAACAGTTATCTTTAGGAAACCTTTCATGATCTTTGGAGATTTGTTGTTAACTTACCGATTATGTCGAAAACTTGATAATAGTAAACTGATGCTTTCCTTTATTCATGATGTGCTACTTTGTGGGTTGCGATGCACTCATCGTGGAAGTATCGCACTTCTCGCGAATATCTTTGCACCCAGAAGTGCTGATGAAGCGTCGGAAACTGGAAACTGGTTCGACATCGGACCGAATTCGCTGTTACTTCGGCATTTCTCCTTGACAGGTTGTCTGTAGGAAGGCGTAGCTCGACTTTTGTTCGTATTTAACTCTTTGGAGAAGTTTAATAGAGGACGAAGCTCGGCGTTTGGTCATGGGAGGGCGAAACCCGATCTTGGGCCACACCACAGTAGTGTGAGTATAGGGTCAGAGTTATTTTCGGTTGATTGGGTATGGACTTATCGGTGTTTTCTCTATAATTACTATTCTGGTTGATTAGTGTTTTAGTTACGTATAAGTTTATAGGTTTATTCATCGCCAAAACAATATGGGTTGGAATCTATCGAAGTTTTTCAAATTCAAAGAATATCCTGCCTTTATTCTGGAGAGAAACGTATATACTTATCTAAACTGGTTTCGTTCAAAGTACAGAACGGTTTTCATTCAGGCAAAACACAGAAGTACGTTTAATGCTTAATAATTCATGCCAGTGGAGCATAGCCTTTAGCAACATTTTTACATCATAATAAAAAAAGTTTCTCGTTGGTTCTTGAAAATCTCAATGGAGGTGTTTTTCTTTGTCAAATGTTTTCGTTTTCTGTTTCAAAGATTACGCAGGAAGTTTTTCATACCGATTATGTCCTTTCTATAAGTCTATAACAAACTTCAAAACGGAAATAGTTTTAAGATAACAGAAACTTTCTACTTTTCTGTTAGTTTCTTTTAAAATGTTGATTAATATCTGCCTGAAAAGTACGACAGAAGCAGACCAGAAAGTTTCTCGATTTTTAAATTATTTCCGTTTTGAAGTTTTGAAAATTTGTAAAGTGTCTGGGACTTTTTATTTCCTGCCTGTCTTAGATGGCAATGTAAGTTCCGAATGGAATAATTCTGATGCGATCTTATTATCTTCAAATCTTATAGGATAAATAGAATTAGGACGTAACTGAAAAAAAAAACATTTAATATTATGCGTATTGGACATTGCAGACATTAATGTATTATGTTGGGTACAATAAATTATTCTTAACGATTTGTTGCAGAAAAAACAGTAATATGTAAGAAATATTGTGAAACTTATAATTCCCTCAATTATTTCGCCATGACAAATTGTAAGCTTGAAATTGCTTTCATGGATGGACATATGACTTAATTCTCGATGACACATTTGATGGTTTAGTAGAATAGAATTTTTTTATTGTCATTTCATAAATTCTTGATATGACGTACGTAGAGAAGAAAAGTTCATATTAATCAACATCACCAACAAGGTATCTCGAGTGAATTTTTGCATAAATATCGTTCAACAAAAAAGATCATCATCCCCCGCATAATGTCGACGGACGATGACATAAAGTATCACTCCACCACGTGGCACCACATTGCGTCTGGGAAGTTGTCATGTCAGAAAACGAAAGTAAAATATCTGGATTGTATCCAATAATACATCATTTATTCAAAAGTAAAGAATGCCAACGTTTCAGGTAGTAATGTTTGACTCAACCACATTCGGGTGCTGTGCTCTTGTTAATCGGCTGTCACATACACAAGCGGAATGAGAGAAAGACCTAACGGAGCCTCACATACGTACGCCAACGAAATTAACCTGACGAACTTTTGTTTCTAATTATTATTTCGGAGAATTGTGATGTTGATAAATTAGACTATAGCTTGGTTAGTGTTTAGGTATATTGTGTGCGGAGCGTTGACACACAATAGGAAAACGAGATGACATTTGCTGATATCATAATAATTGTTGCGACTCTGTGTGTGATATAAACACATACACACAATTCAATTTCAAGCCTTCTCTCGATTGACCTTGTTCATTTCTACAAATAAACCGATTATGGCAATGTTAACGACTTGTTACGCACATTCATGCAATTACATACCAAATTAAGATTAGGATGTGGTTAACATTTTTGGCAAAATGTTTTTTAAGTCCATTTAAATGGCGTTAAACTAATGTAGTTCTTTATGATAGAAGCATATTAATAAATAATAATGTATAACTTCAGCTTATTTATTGTCAGTTTTTTCTTTTTTATCTTGTTAGTAGTAATGTAATTTATGTGTGATGATGCTGACATTAAAATAGAAATTAATGTTAATATTATTGTTGAACGTCCAACTTTCAATATAATGATTTCAATTAGGTGTGTTTTTTCTGAAAGGAACTAGAATTAGTGATAATAGTAATAATGAAAGGCACTATGAATGACAATCAAATCTTTTTAAATAAAAATCGCTTAATATTTATTATTGCTTTATAATGATAATGTATATTGGACTATGATCTGCACCGCCTATTATTAACTAATTGTTCTTTAAATAAAATCAACGATTGAATTATTTTGAGAACGGAATTTTAACAATGCAAATTTTCTTTGCAAGTGTACGTAACAAGCAAGAACATTCTTGGTTGAAAAAATGTACATCTACAGAACCTTACAAAAGTAGTTGCATGGTTAACTTGAAAAAGTTAATTTCTTTCATGAGTTAATGAAAAGTTAGAATGGTTTTTTTTAATTGGTAATTTTTTCTTTTTTTGTTTCAGGTAAGCACGGCAGTCATTTTCTGTTTGGTTGTATGTGTAGCTAGCCTCCTTCTTTAAAGTACTTCCAATATGTTCATGTAAGTTACTAAAATTTATTATTATTGCAAAAGCTTCTCATACATTTAAGTTGGTAAAAAGGATTAGAACTTCTCTTCTTACACGGATGAATTAATTCACTCAAAATCTATGGATATTGTCTTGCTATAATACAATTAACAGCAGTGATTCCTTAATTAATCATACCATTTGTAAAATGTAATTTAGATTTCTAATTTGATTTTGAACGAAAATTTGTCTTGGAACTTAGAAGAGTTAGAGGTCTCTAAATAAAACGACGAGGGTTGAAACTTTCAACTAATTATCTTTATGCTAGAGCTAATCAAGCGTATTTGTTTCTGTTAGTCCAATGCTGGTTAGCACTCTAAATCGCATGACAGACAATATGCAACAACCCGAAATATCTAAAGGGCTTTTCAATTGTATTTTAAAAATTTTAGAAACGAAATGCAGCAGCGTTTTGATTTTAAAAACATTTCCGATCTGTCTAACTGCATAGGAGATGATCGCAACCTGTGTTGAAATTATATCAACTCGCTAAAAGAATTTACTAAAGCGTACAGATTGTTTATACACACAAATTAGCAAAATCTAAGACTACCATGACCATGACGTGGAAAGATAATAACTCCATACAAATCCAAACAAGTCAACATCTGCATACGTCAGACTATGAAAGAACTTTTGCCTAAAAATCCAAATGTGCGTTTGTCATTTTCTGAGATCACACCAGCAGATTGAGGATGGTTTCTCATAGAAATTTCGTAAATTTAAATTCGTGTTCATATATAAGGTGTTTCAGGACGAATAGCCAATACTACGAGAGATAATAGAACACCAAAAATATATTTTGTCAGATAGTATCGGAAAACGCTTAGTTTGTGTGCTAAAGTTTTACTGGGAATTCCTTGTTTTTCTAATTTCTTAAAGAGCATGAGCGACGAGATACCTAATATATTGCCTGTTGTTGTAACCTTATCAGAGGTGATAATTTTGGAAGAATGCATTCTTCAATACCTGTATCTCTTAACACTAAGCGTTTTCCGATATAACCTTGTAGACGAAGAATTCTTACTTTTTGATGTTCTGTCCTGTCCCAAAGTATGTATTTCTCTTTCTACTAGAAGCACTCAACATATTAAAACAGGCTTGAAATTCTCATTATTTCTTTCATTCTTAAAAATGAAAATTATCAAGTTTCTTTTTGATCGAGTTCTAATGAAATTTTGTTTAGTCTTGGTTGTATACAGTGTGTTCACATTTCGATGCTCACTATTGGGATCTCGGAAATTGTAAGAGATACGAAGTCGGTTAAATCAGAAAAGATTTGGCTATTTTGTAGATCAGTTTACTTATGCTTTTGTTTTTCAAAAAAGTTCGCGGCTTACTAGATATTTGCTAAACACGAAATTATCTTATTTTTTTAGTGAAATATCTCAGGAACGAGCAAAGATAGAAAAGAACAGCAAAGGGGGTGTTTTAGAGAATTATTCTGAAACACAAAAAAGTGAAAATCGTTTTTCATCATAGTGTGCCGTGACATCTAACATACAAAGTCGTGAAGTTTTATCAAAGGAATTTATTTGTCATGCAAAAATTGCTAAAACAAAATAAATACGCTTTTTGGGGCATTACCTGCTTATTTGATGCTATCTGTGAATTCTCAGTAAAGTATCTTAAAAGCCTCTTTTGTTTTGTTTTAGCAATTGTTACATAACAAGTGTAATTTATCTGACAAAAATCAATGATCTTCATATCTTTAAAGCCATGGCACACTAAGTGGGAAATGCTTTTTATTTAAAAAAAAAATAAGATAATTTTGTTGTTAGCAAATATTTAGTAAGCGGTGAACTTTTTTGAAAAAACAAAACCATAAGTAAACTGATCTCCAAAATAGTCAAATCTTTTTTAATTTAACCGACTTCGTATCTTTTACAATTTTCGAGATCACAATAGTGAGCATTGAAATGTAGACACACTGTATGTATTTCCAATTTTTAACTAAAGCAATCTAGGCTAATTAAAACAATTTAGTCATGGTTACGTTTACCAAAAAAATATCTACAGGGTGTCTCGCTTAAGCCGAATTCTTTCGTAATTTATAAAGTTTTCTGTTTAGCGAACCCCAAGTTGTAGCTTTGAAGAATTAACTTTTTCTCAATTATGCGAATCTTACTAGCACAACGAGACGTTGTCAAGTCTTATGATACTTCGAAAACGTGTCTCGAAATCCAGCAGAACAAAAAACGTCGGCTTATATTTTTCAAAACGAATCGGGTATGCGAAGTCGAAAATTTTTTTTTGAGATCTTTTAAATTGATGAGAAAACAATAAAAATTCCAGAGAACACGTTCTCTAACGAGACCAAGACAGTTTTCTTACACCATGGTTTGACAGAGCATTGAAAGACATGAGTGAGTTTTCTAGCGAACAAGCTCCAAAATCTGATGTGGTTATGTCAAAGAATGCTTTGTAATTGTGGAAAATATTTTGAAATTTGTCACACTTGGTGCTCTGTTCTCTATGCTTGCTCAATGTGGCATTCCTAACTCTTAATGATTTAATCTTGACTTTTTTTCACTGTTAGAGTGATTGATTTATAAAGGCTTTACCAAAAACGTAGACGCGAGTCGAAATTATACGAGTTAGAGTTAACAAAAATTAAAATAAAGTTCGGTCTTCTCTGTAGCTGTAATATTTGGGCTTTGATCCCTCTAAAGCAATTGAACATGAATTCTGCAAGGCTTTTTCACCGATTGGCATCATTTAGATTATACAGAAGGATCATAGAATGACTTTAAAACGAAAATTATCAAATTTAATCACGATAAGAGTTTCTTTTGGTTTGCGCTCCTGTAGCAACTGAAGTTTTAATGGTACATTTTAGTATTGCAGATCCTCTACAACGGCTACTATGATTTCGTCGAATTGTTTGCACAATTTAGAGACTCGATCAAGTTGTGGAACTCCTTTTGAATAATTTTTTTCGTGAGGCAGTTCTATACGTATTCCATTTACTTATTAAGTAAGCAACATCATTTAAAAAATGTATCTGGCCAAAGACTTCTTACTGGGAGAAATAAAAAATTTATTGCATTCCACCGCACCATTTATTCACTTGTTTATACAATATTCCTATTTGTTTTGCAAATTTAAAGGTTTTATACCCAAAATATATTTTTGTTGATAGTAGTTTAAAGTAATTTACATAAAATACTTTTTATTACCTTTGGCGATGGATAAGCAAACAAACGTATATTTCTGTATCAGATCTAACAAGGTATAAAATATTTTTCCTTGTGCAAATTAGATTTTGTAATGTAAAATTTAGTTACAAAAGGTTATTAAATTTATAATTATTTGGTTGGAAATTAATTGCTATGTCACTTGCACAACAAAATTACTAATTTAATAGTCATCTGTTTAATCGTTTCTTAATTATTTTGCCGGTTCGCGAATTTGGCGTGTTGCTTTGCGTTGTTCGTTCGGCCAGGGTGGGGGTGTTGTAGGCGCGCTCAAAATTGGCGGTGACTGCTTGCTGTTGAACTTTATAAAACTTTTGCACAGCTTCAAGGCTGTTTAACCACTGTAATAACAAGGCGCTGCCTTTTAATGTTGAAAATTATTGCAGTACTTTGCTAAATGCACTTACACGGAGCTTTATTACTTATTAGCACTGCACAAGTAATTCATTCTTCTTTTTTTTGCAAGTGCATTTTATTCTTCTTTTTGTAGATTTTAATGACAAACCAAGAAAAAAGCCTCTTCGTAATATTTATAGCATATTGAAAAAGTAGCTGTAATTAATGAGATTCCGGATATCGATTTGCCCACGAGCAACGACTTTCTAGTTTCTATTATTATAAAAACTACACTTCCGAAAGAAGTTTTTCTATCTTGTCGTCAAGGTAATAACGCAGTACCTCATTTTGAATTTGATTTTTTTTTCGTTGCATATTACTAGAATAATGATTTGTTGGGTTGCTGATTTTATTGGTTGTTGCCTTCCTAGTTTTTGTTACTAAAGTTTTATACTGTCCTTTTATGATAGCTGATGATGAATAGTTTAGAACGAGATGGAATAATTGTTAAAACTAGAAATAATGACTTAGTTGTTTTCTGCTTCTCACAACCAGAATTTTTTGCTGGATTCATATTTGTTTTTGTATGTAAATACTAGGAACCCATAAAACTCAATTCTAATTGATGAAAATTTCTAATACTAACAATATAATATTGAAAAAACACAAACGGTTTAATTAATTCTTTTGGGATATTTATTTATTATTCGTGCAAACATACCTTTTTGCAGTTAAACAAACAATGGAAGGGAAAACCTCATACCCGTATCGTTTCTTGAAAAATATTTGCTATTACTACAGTAGAAAAGCTCATAAAATGAATTACGTTATATGGCGCATTATAAGATAAAATATTGCGCAATTAAAGTTAGGAATTAAGAAATTAAAATTAAGCTCTCATTATATCATACCTTAAAAGTTACTGACGTTAAAATAGTGAGGATAATGTTCTTTCAAGGCGATTTTGAATTAATTATCTTGGGTGCTTTTTATTTCGAGAAAAACTTATCAAGTTTAACATATTACGTCGGTTACATCTTACTGTCTTTCAAACTGTTTATTTCTAAGCTTTTGTATATAGTGTGTCCAAGATAAGGATGCACAGCATGGTGATCTTGGAAACGGTAAGAGATACAGGATCGGTTAAATGGGATGAAAGTTGGCTATTTATAGGACCTTTTTGTTGGTCTTTGCAAAATGTAGATATCTTGGATAGTTTCAGAGATATTTAAAAAAAGTAGATTTCTCGATTTCGTTATTAGTTTTTCTTTCCTTTATTTGAAGAGATATCAGAAAACTAAAACCACTTTTTCATTGCCACTTTTTGTTCTCTATTAAAATACGCTAACAAAATCGCTTTACAACGTTTCGGTTTCTAGTAACCATCATCAACCTGATTTTTTTAAATAGGCGGAAAAACAATTGAAAATTATTTTGATTAGCTCTTGTTGTCACGATTTTAATGATGTATATTGAAGGCATTTATTTTGTAAATCCTGTACAATACAAAAAAATCGAAACCATAGTAGGCAAAGCCTGTGTTGCCAGAAGTCCAAAACACTGACAAGAATAAGAGAGTCAATAGAAAAGGCAGAGACTCAGATAGATTATTGTCACTGTCACTTATTGAAACATTTTTGGCATGCATGGTATTCAAATTTTTAGTTAACAAAATAGGCTTACTGATGATACCTGTTGCTGTTGGATGAAATAAATGAAAGAAGGCATAGATTAGTAGATAGATATTTAAAATTACAATTATAATGATGCCTGTCTTTGTGAGTTTATGTTTTGACGTTGTTGTTACCGAATGTAATGTCTAAATATATATCTAAGTAGTACGTAGAAGAATCGATTGTAGCTTCGAGAATTCAAGTATCTAGATTGAACGGTCTAATGTGTTTGAAACTTGTTCAATACACATTGAGCCACGCTTATGGAACTCCATGAAGTTAGTTCTTCAATTATCTACCACGCCTGATATCGCATCCACTTGACAGATCAGTGCAAGAGGAGAAAGCTACATAAAAGATAATGCATGTTTGAGAAATCTGGATCTATTCTCTCTCAAATCACAGTAGCAGATACGGATATTTATTTTTTTTAAAGAAAGAGAGATAGCGATAGGTGTTTTTCAATCACTCTGTATAATAAAGTTGAAACTTCACTGATGGTTTTCTACTAAACAACACAGATTGTCGGCTCGGATAGTGTGCCGATAACGACATCGAGTCGACGTGAGTTCAAGCCTGAAATCAATTTCATGGGGCCGAATAGTTAGCACTAGATTTAAAAAGAAAAGAGAGCAAAGACGAAAGTTACTTTTGTAAAATGTGATATACCAGAAGTCTCGTTTATTAATACCACTATGAGTCATAAAGTTTGATAAGTCATGGCGAAATGATTACATAGATCTAAACCTTGATGTCTATATTGTTGTACAGTGTTTATAAATGTTTCTGGGTTCAGTTGGCTATGGAATCTAATTTTGATGTACCGTCTTGTTTTATTTCAACAACTAATACGTATTTGTTTTCTGTTATTTGTCAATTGCAAATGTCATTGTCCTGCATTTAGTTAATCTTGTGCTGAAATTTTATTGTCCCACAGTTTTTCTCTCAAACTGCTCTTATTGTACAAAAAAGTCTTTTTCAAGACTTAAGTTGTAGGTTTATTAACAACTAATTTTAACTTATTAATTTTTAAAAAACATAAGATTAGGCAACCATCAAAACAATAATGCAATGCGTGTAACGTGACAAACATTCTAATACATATGCTGTTTTTCAAAAGACGGCAAATACAGCCGCAAACAAGTATGATTTCTCAGCCCACTAGACCCAGAAACATCTATAAACACTTTGTAGTTACCAACGAACAAGAAGTGAAAAAATAATATAATGCAGGTCGTGCGTTATGTCATGCCAAGAATACTACTAATAGATGTTTGTTACGTCACTGTCACGATCATTTCTACTTTAAAGGCAAAGGAGTTCTCACGACTGACGGTGTGCGAGGACGCTCTCTTAAATAACATGTTTGAATATTTAGATAACAATGTTATTTACTATATTTGCGTTACAAACACTTATACAGGTCGTGATACTCGTTTTTTAATTTCAATCAACTTTCTATTCAGCCCTGGTATAATGAGAGAAAATACATTTTTTTCATTGAACAGAAATCACCTCTCACCTTCAATTCAAATTGAAGAAATAAATATGAAGGTTTTCATGCTTATTCCCCAAAAACAAAGAAACGAAATAGAGAAAAACGATACTATGAAACAATTGAAGTTTGAAATTCCATGCATTTGTGTTAGACGAATAACAAATATAGGGAATTTCTATTTTTTTTGTGAAGATCAAAGCTGATAGAATTTTCTTTAGTTATACCAGGGCAGTCGTGGAAGTTTGAAAAAATGTTAAAAAGAAATAATTGGGTTTAAATTCATCTAATGTTTAATCAACAATGAACGGGGGTGTGAAAACATCAGGATATACAGGGTGTACTAAATACGCGTTTTCCCATGGAGATTTTGAAAACTATGGACAATACAATGTTGGCCCTCTAGTAATTTGTATAAATGAGGGCGATAATCTTTTTTCCTGTATTTAAGAAACGTTAACCAGTGAAAAAGTAAAAGAAAATTGAAAATCTTAAGTTCTAAAACAAACAAAAGTAACTTGCATTTCTTCTTAGATTATTAAACTATGCCCTATTTTAACTAATCTCGTAAGTAGTAATAGTTTAATAGACGCTAATGCTAAACATCCTGTATAGTTTGTTCAAAACTCAAAGCATCAAATTTCAAATCGGTTAATTAGAAAAAAATTCCCTAATTTAGACCAAGGCAACTATTGCGGGAAGGTTGCGTTATCTTCGCCGCATCCATGATGCTTTGTGGCATATTAACCAATGATATAACGAATAGCCCTCATTTGCTTTTAGATTTTGCAGTAATCCACCAAATTTACGGCTGTGACTTTGAAAAAAAAGATATTTAGCTCTAGTTATATAACTTTAATTTGGAAATCAATTTATTAGTTGTTTCTTCTGTTTTCTCGAAAAAATTTGCAACTTACTAGATATTTGCTAAAAACGAAGATACACTACTGATTTTCTTCTTTTATATAAAGCCTTTATAATAATTTATTTATTAATGTCATTATCATTCTGAGTTAAGCAGCTTTTGCCGCGGTCCGAACTTGGATAGATATCCGCTCGAAGGGACTTTTACAGCTTGGAGATCGAATGTAGTGTTCTAGTCATGATGGCTCCACTATCTCTAGTACCTCCAGCATAGGCCTATATATATCCACTCTGCGGCTTGGTGTGCCCGGCCATTTTGTTTTTATATTTTGGCGAGATTCTCTAAAATCTTTACTTTGTCATTTCGATCTGTTCGTCTGAGTTGTTGAAACATTGGGCTTATACAATATATAGTTGACCGCGGATAGGCAACTCTTTTGTAATGTAGTAAGCTTTGTGTCTCTTACAAAATCTCAATTGTGAGCCTCGAATTTTAGACACGCTGTATAAGTGTCCCATTTAAGAAAATACCGTTTGGTGATATCCTTGAGAGAACAGTATGAATAGTCGAAAATAATTTTAAAACGTGTACATGATCGACGAATGAAACTATCGTTACTAACGGTTTGATATATTGCCGTAGGAAAGTCTTAATTCTGGTAAACCCTGGATAACGTTTCTTGTAATTGCATTGAAAATAGTGGAATTAGTACACGGAAGGAATATTTTGCATAAACACTGAAAGTTTAACGAATGCACCAAAAAAGAATAGGAAAAAGGTAGTACACGACGGAAACGTAGAATTACTGTCAGAAGTTGCAAAAACCTGCAGTAATTGACAAACTGGCTTGTTTGAATTCTTCTTTAGCATTAAAAGACTAAAGAGACTTTTAAACTTGCAGCTAGATAGATTTTGGCATATTTGCAAAAAAGATTTTTGTTTTTTATTGTTTCTGTTATTCATTTGTTATAAAAATAATCTATTGCATTCGTATGGGATTAAACGAGAATACTCGAGAATCTTTATTTGATGATAATAATAATTGGTAGTGTAATACTGCGGAAACAATACCAAAAAGGTTTTCTTAATTCCCTTAATGTTGTGTTGTAACAAATTCTGCAAACTCTACTTTCAAGGAAATCGTAAATAAAACTGATCGGATTACGCCATTTTTCTAATAAATCGAAAGTTGCAAAACAATCGACAATATATTTAATAACAACTCAAACGGAACTGAAACCTCTTTTTTTAAAGAACTTAATTACAGCAACAATATTCAACAACAAATTTCATGGCTTGTTTGAAACAATAGCCATTTACACACTCTAGAGCGGTAGAAGCTCAAAAAAATCGAAGTTTCTCTAAAAGTATTTGGCATTCTAGTATAGTAATGAAGCTTTAAATGAATTTACGGATTCATAATTTTGTACTCCTATTTGATTTTAAACAAGCACGTCTAATTATTCATACAGTTTGACAATGTGCGAGAGAAGGGATGATCATTGACTGGTAAATTATTTAACAGTTCCGTCAACAATCCCCCTAGTAACATGGATTGACACGCTTCTGAAATTTGAGCAGCACATGAAGTGTAGAGGTTAAATTTAAAGTGACCCTGACGTGTGATCTCCCCTATCAAACAGTCATTTTTGTACACTTAGGGGTTTCTGAAAAACTTACTCAAATAGTGCAGAAAATTAATTTCGGTGGGTTTAAAATGAAAATCGTTGAAAAAATCGTCTAGACTTGTTTTTATATACATGTTAATATGGAAAACGATTTGTTTTAGTTAAAGATTTCTTATCTCTTCATCTCTTAATTAGCACAGTGATCACATTACTTACAACTATATAAGCGTTGATGAGATTCCTACAGAACACAAATAATACCCTACGATGACAAACTTTTAGTTAATTTTCGTTTTATTTCGTTTTTATTATACTAAAATAAAATTAAAAAGGAAAAATATGGGAGGAAAGAAAAGACAGAACAGATTTCTTATTTTCGTTTTGGGGGTGAACAGAAAAATCGCCAGTCGACCCATATCGCCGTCTTATTAGTCACCAGTCCGCCCTCACCACAAAAATGAAATATTCGAGAGTGCAAGATATCTCCCCGCAACGCTTCCATCGACTACCCTACCGTATGCTTATATACTTTTCCACGTTGCACTATCAAATCTGATTTTCAGGTACAAGGATTGCTTTTTCGAACAAAGAGTATGTTGCACTTTTTACGTATCTTTCCTTTTTATTTACGTTTGTTAAAGTTTCGAGTCGACAGCATGCACAAATGACGAAAAATCAAAAACAAGAATTTACAAGAAATTTTAAAATTTCTCATCTTCAAAGTTCCTCCGGCTATTTCAACCGAATTTGAAGGCAAAATGCAATTTTAGCATTAATCGGCCAAAAATAACGGCGCTAGAAGGGATAGAAGGAGAACGGCACCTCCTCTAGGTTTCGAGGGTCTTTTTGGAACGATGCGGAGTTTGCTTACAGAATCATGTATAGGTCACTAGAGTATATTTACTGTAAAAGATTGCCCTAGAGAGTATCCCTCAAGGGCCGTATTTGAACTTTGTTCAGTCTTTTGCGTTTTCGACCTAGAAGATGACCTTGTTGGAAATAGTACATCGAATCTTTTTGTTCCTCATTCTACGGCACCATCAAAGTGTTGCAACTACGTTTCCCTAGAAACTCGAATAACTACCCCAAAAAGGTCCAAAAGAAGAGAAATTACACTGTTTCGTTCTAATTGGCCTCAAAGACGGGAAAACATCACTGGTAGCCAGCTAGACTTATTGCCCTGATGATATGCATACTCTTTAGCTTAAAAAAAGCCCCAGCTGGATCGGATTATAATTAACAGAGTTACAAATTTTTCTAAGTGGGCATTTCGGCGTGCCATGGAGAAAAGTGCGAACTTGATCGAATGGAGTTCGGTTTTTTAGAATATTATGCTGATCAGACTATCCGGACGGTTCTGGTGGGATTGCGAAATTCTTTCGGAATTTCTTGGTATTTCGCCGGACTTTCTCTTCTATCCCGCCATAGCACTGCGTCGATCGGCGAAAACTAGACTCCTGTAGGCCTTATTGTTTCAGAGCTAGAAGCCCTCCTAAGTTCGACTTGTCGCACCCTCTAGCTGCCAAATCGTAAGAAGTACAAAATCGGCTCGAGCGGCTTCAGATGAAAGTGAAGACACTCAATTGAATGTATACAACGCCGCCTCTGATCCCAGATCGCTAGGCCTACCCATAAAATCCCAATTGACTGCCCATTTTCGCCACTAGGTGTCACCGGCGGTCTTCCCGGTCTCGAGTTATTTTAGTTTTTCGTTTTCAGAAAGTGCAAAATTTTAAAATTTGCCCTCCTTACTCTCCTTCTATTGGGTGATTAATGTAAAGCCGCGAGGAGTCTACTTGCCTCGGGCTGGTCTTTGACTGGACTGATTTTCGTCCAAATAGCCGATGTGATATGTACATTATTTGATTTGTATGACGAGTAAGTAAGTGAGTAAATGGTGAGTAAACTGAACTATGCAAATATCAGAATTTAGGTATTGATACATTTGGAAATGCATATTTCGCTAAAATTCAACTTTAACTGTAAATTTACAATGATTGAAGATTTCTGGCTCAATGCAGTTTACTTTACTTCCTTTATTTGTGACTAGATTTATGTTAACAAGGACTGAATAAAATAAAAATTAAATAATTGTACATAAGTGAAATTTTAATTAATAATTTAAAGAATGCAAGAAAAGATTAAAGAAATCACCGAGTTTCTAACTCAATATTTCTAATAATGTACTTCCAGTGTTTTTCTGTATTGAGAACTGTAATCAGATTGCACATCAAGGATTTACAGTTAAATTTAAAATTTTTATTTTGCAAGATATTACGAATTGAATAGGCAGAACATGAAGTGTGAGGAGAGTAATATTATAACTTAACTAAATACTAAACACAAACACATACAGAAAGATCGCGTACCCGAAGACCCCATACCTGGTCACACGTAAGTAGCGAATAGTTGATCTTGAATGGTTTCCACGCCGCTGTTCATTAATGAATCGAACTGTTTGCAACTACAGTAACTTGGTAATGCTAACAGCTAAGTCATTCGGTCGTCAACCTCTTTGTAATTTTACTAGGGCCGGATTAAGGCTTGATGCATCCTTTTAATCACCAATCTTTGTTACTTTCTATTGCAAAGAGACAAGTTCTCTATTCGTGGTAGAAACGGTTTGTGAACCACAGCTTGCTAATGCAAAATACACAAAATAATAAAATATCTCTGGTAATGAAAAGCAAATTCATAGGAAATTCAAATATGTATTTAAGTATTTAAGTGACATTATAAACAGTGGTTTGTGAATTTTTGTCCTACCTTAATAAATGGCGAAGTCATGAAAGAATTCAATTCAAGTGGGACACTGTGTATAATTCCTTGCTACTGAGATTCAAGAAAAATCGTTAGTTGAAAGAAAATCTTGAGTGTCTTTTTGATTTACGTCTCTGAGTAAGTTGATTAAATGCCCTTGTGTTAACCCGACCCTGAACTTTAACCTAGAGATCTTCCGATTGTTCTCTTTTTATACAATGTAGTTACTGTTATTTCTTTTAACAAATAATACTTAGAAATTGTCATTTGGATAGCTTATCGAAGTTATACAGGGTGTTTTTAAATTGCATGAGCCAATTTAGAGTGTCGTTATTTTACAGCGAAAAAATAAGAAGAAAACCTAGAAAAAAATGCTTGTCATAAACGTTCTCTTAAGGCGTTTTCGAAAATTCAACCTGGTAATATATCCTGGTCAAGCATCTGACATCAGCAGGTTGGTCGGGTTAATCGGGTGATACCCATATTTTCCGAACAATTTTTATGTTTTCTCATTTTCTAAATTGATGAGAAACAGCCATAATATTCTCTCCGTCATCTTCAGAGTCGCCAGAGAAAAGGATACTAGCAGCAATAGCTACAATTGTTTGTTTTGAATCCATGCTGAAACAATTACGCGCAAAAATTCCTCGATGTTTTTGAATCTTGAACTTTCTAACCTCACAAACGTCGCAATTTACTACTAACCCATTCAATCCTACTCGTTGATCAGGTGTTACGTTTTATTTTGGTTTTTATTATTATTAAATTGTTTTTCATATTTTTGTTTTCAATTTTATTCTAGTCAACTAGTTGGCATATTCATTTACAAAAACAAGTTTTGTTATTTTGGAAAAACAATTTTTCACAAATTGCAAATGTTTCTTCGTGAAAAGTAAAATTCTGCTTGGTGCAGAAAAAGCTTGGTTTAAAGCAACTGTGCAGCTTTTATATCACCGTGGGTGGTTTTGGTGCTGTTGGATCTTTTAGTTATTCCCTTAGTTACTGTTGGATTGGTAAATTAGTTTAGAAAAATAACTAATGTAAGTAAGTGCATGCAGGATTTGTTAGACCAAGTACACATTGGGCCGATTTCGATCTGAAGGTAAATTTCCACAATCATTCCTTTAGGAATCTTTAGCATACCGGTTTTTTCCATTATTCCTTCTCATCTCCGCGATTTTTACTTTTCTTCGTGGTTTACTGATTTTACTTGTTCGAAGTGAAAATTTACTCTAATACTTATTTGCGTATTGGCTACTTTGATTATATGAACATGATCATTGCTGAACTACCACTTCGACGCGACTGGTAAAAGATCGTGAAATTACAACTTGCTTGTTTTGTGCTACAATAGCAAAATTTGGTGTGCATCGATTACTTATGAAAGCCTTAATTTGTCGAAATTGTCTTTGCCCAAAAGTGGTTGTTTTAGACAAAGCAGTTTCCTGCTCCTAAAACCACTGGGAGCAAATGAATTTTTATGAATTAAGTGCAAACAAAGACCTTGATAAATAGTGCGGAATACTAAATTTTGCAAAACGTTAAGGTATCGTAGCTCCGCAGGGAAGTGTTTTTGGAAAACATTTTTTTCTAGTTTTTTTTCCTTATTTTTCGTTAGCGAATATATACATATACATAAGTATATTGGTTTACAACGTTCTCCGACGTTTTCCGGTTTCCAATCTCCACTTTTCCCGTTCGTTCCATATATTTTCTTCTAGATTTGATTCTTTGATTTCTTGATCTATTCCTTCTTTCCAACTGGTTCTCGGTCTACCTCGTTTTTTCTTGCCCTCCGTTTGCCACTTTAATATTTGTTTTGGAAGTCGCTGTTCATCCATTCTTTGAATATGTCCAAAGTTGTTTTGTTAAAATGTCGTCTGTAATAATAGTAGGTTTAGTTCGTTGGTAATTCTTTCTCTTCTGGATCGCCTTGCTGATCTTCTCCAGAAGTCCATTTCTGTTGCTTTCAACGTTGCTAATGCTCTTTCTTTCAGAGGCCATACTTCACAGCTGCACAAGGTGATAGTTTTAACTACGGCACCATAAATCCTCTTTTTGGTGTTTTTACTAATAGCCTGATCCCATAGAACGCTGTTTAGCAACGTAATGGCCTGTCTTCCTGCTATATTTCTTTTATTGCCTTGTCCATTTTCCCATCATGCGGGATATTTGCGCGTAAATATTTGTAGTCGTAGCAATGTTTTATTGTGGTTTCCTCATCTAATATTAGTTCTCTTTGTTGCCTTCCAATACAAATGTGCTTGGTTTTTTTCGTATTGACTTCTATATTAAAATATTTTATATATACTTTAATTTATAGTAATTACTGAAGAAGACAACAACGAAATGTTTAATTAAATAAAAAATAATACAAAGGAAAACTTCATTCTTACTTTCAACCAAAGAGCAAACGAATTAATTGACTTCTAAACCCCAATTCTTGTGCTCTTCAATTAGCTTCCTCTTCATGTAGTTCAGGTAGTCGTTATCTTGCGCCATTACCACTTGGTTATCTGCGAAGCGGAGGGTGTATAAAATGGCGTCGGCTATTGGTATCCCCATTGTTCTGCACTTTTGTTTCTATCTCTTTAGACCGCTTTCGAGGTAGATCTTAAAAAGGGTCGGGGATATACAGCATTCTTGCTTGAGACCTTTTGACGTAATAAATCCTGGTGGTATTTGTGTTCTTGTTTTAATTCTATGCTAATATTTGTACTTTTCATTGATTGCCACAATCATACGCTTTTCTTAAATCAACCAGCAATAAATGAATTTCCTGGTTTCGTGTCATTTTTTTTTCTATCACTTGAGTTAAAGAAATGATGTGGTTCACGGTAGATTGTCCCGTGCAAAAGCCTGCTTGTTCTTCTGCCTCATAATCTTGATACTCTTTTTCCATTCTGTTCTTTAAAATTTTCTCATAGATTCTACTTAAGGATTCGGTAACTGCTATTCCTCGGTAGTTATCACACTTGGTTTTGTATATAGTACTTAGGTGTGACACTTTCCATTCCTTAGGGATTTCAATTGTGTTTATAAATTTTGGAATAGTTGTCTCATACGTTCGTATAGCTTATCTGTTCCATATGTGAACAATTCTTTCGAGATGTCTCCAGGACCTGGCGATTTGTTATTCTTTAATGTTTTGCACACTGTCTTTATTTCTTCAACTGTTAATCGTATTGGTGAACCCTACTACTTTAATTTTTTTGTTCGTTTTGGTTTTTGTTTTTTCTTCTGTCCTCTACCAAAAGTTTTTCGAAGTATTCTTCCCAATCTTGAGGTTATACTTTTGTTATTATGTCTTTGTTCTTCTCCCTTCTTATATTTTTTATCACCTTCCTGCTTTCCGTACTTCGGGTTCCTCCTGTATAAGTATTTATTCACTGACAGTTCCTTTCCCAAGAGTCGTTCTTTTTCTGATATTTTCCTTCTTACAGCTGCTTGCATTTCTTTATATTTCATCTTCTCTTCTAATTTTTTGGTATTGCGATATTTTTGGTGTAAACGTTTTTGTGTTCTATGTCTTTGGCTTTTTCGGTATCCCACCAGTAAGGTTTATTTGTTTTATTTCTTGTATAGTATCCCAATGCTTCAAATGCAGCTTCGTGTAGGCAGTTTTTCAAATGTTGGTATAATTGTTCGGTATTGCTAGAGTACTGAGTTTCTAATTTCTCATCTAGTCTATTTTTAAATAGTTTTCGCGTACTTTCTTCTTGCAGGCTTTGGATGTTGTATCTTCGTTCTTCTAATTCTAAAAATAGTGGTCACTACCACATGTTGCGCTTCTTTGAACCCTTAACATCTTGTACTCTCGGTCGTGTTTTTTGTTTGATTATCGTGAATTAATTATAGATCTTAAACTTCTTGTTTCTTGGATCCACGTGTAGCTGTGTCTGTAGTTCTGCCTCTAATATATGAATTTAATTTTCTTTGATGTAAAAGATTGAGAATCTTCCACCCTGTAAAATGGTATATCACACATGGAGTAGTGCCATTTAAACTTTTGAGGTAGGAGTTGTTGAGGGAAGGGTAAAAGTTTCCCAACTTATTAGAATAGGTTATTAAATGTCCTCCTCCAAAACAAAATCGACGTGTTTCAGCGATTTTTGATAATTTTACTAATTAAAGAGTTATTCAAGGTGAGAAGTTTCAAAATGATCACCCGGCATATCTTGCATCATAATGTTGGTTAATTTGTATCGAAGTACCATTTTGCACATTTTGATTAATTCATCTGATGTACGTGTACCAAATCAATATACAGTTTTATTCAAATCAATATTGAATTGAGAAAATTCAGGGTTTTTTAAGAAAGTAAAGGACATAATTGCTTAGGTATCCGAGAATATTTGAACAGTTCTGTGTTATCAATAACGTAATAGTAATAATTTTGATGTTGCCCTCTCATAATAAAGAGAACCGGCCACTACTGATCTCAATTCTATACTTTGAACGAAGGTGAAGATTCCATTAAACAATCATCAATTTTAATAGAACCATTTTGGATATTGGAATACTTTAGTGTTTTAAAATTGTTTCGCGTCTTTTAAATAACCAAAAAATACAAGAAAAAAACTCATAAAAGTTTGTTAACCATAAAATGTTATTTGATCTGTCCAAATATCACGGTCATTACTCGTTCAAATACTACACGCTTTACACACATGAGAAGATTTTTAAACCATAGTCCGTCGCGTCGGCATTTAAAATAATCTGGAGACCTTTTTCTAAGGCGTTGTCTTTCATTGTCAGTAGAGAGCTTCCTTATAAATGTTGCAACACCCACCCGTCAAACGTTATTGCTTCATGCGATTGATTAGTTCTGTTGAAATTTTGAAACCAGAAGCGTTTGTTTGAAAGGGAAACGTTCGCCATTACATATTAGTAGGTGTAAACAATAGTTGCAGACGAGTTAATGATCCGTTGTGTTTTGTTGGTGGGTTTGTTCGTAAATTAGAATCGGAATCTATTTATCGATTTGTTGTAATCGACCATTTTTTCTTGCGTCATCATACCATTAGGGTTAAAGGATTTTAAAATACGGAATAAATCTGTTGACGACTTGACGTCATCATATTTTCCGTCGGATAAACATTATAAACTAATTTAATGTTTTGCGTGAATTGTAATTTTTTATATAATCACGAATGTAAAAAATTGCTGGTCATTAACATTTCAAATAAATTCAAGAGATTTCCTTAAAAAAAAACTTGCTGTAACCGCAATAATAAATAATGCATAGAAGAGTTAATCCTGTAATTGTTAACTAATAGTTATTGCATTTCAGTGAGTTAATTTTTAATGCATAAACTATCGAATTAAATTAATTGCTTAATGATAAATGTGCCATGTACCTCGTATATTGTGCAAAAATATCTAATGTGAAAGTGAATAGTGGTCTATACTCGGTTGTCGCTTTCAATTAGCCCGAACGTCGTGGCAAATGAAAAATTGGCGGGATTTAATTTTAATTAATGCTTTTTGTATCAAGTTTTAACGGGTAAGGCGTTCATTGTGTAATTTACCGTTAAAAATAAATACCATTTTGCAAATAAAAGACTGAATAACGAGGTTTTATTAATGTTTGAGGAATTTATTTGGGATATTTAGATTTGCAATTTTCGAAATGAATTAATCATTGAAAGACTCTTAACTAATTTGTTGGTTTAACTCTTGTAACAATTTGTATTAGATAAAGAAACAATTATTTGAGATAAGTAATTCGTATGTCAAGCAGAAAAGTTTTTTTTTTGGTGTGCAATAACCTTTTCATGTTTCAATATACTGGTTTACAGCTACAGATGAGATTTCCAAAGAGATCTCAATGTTCATTTCGGAGAGAAAGGCCAAACATTTGAACGCTTGGGCTGAATATTTTAATTGCTATAATTATGTAGATCGACAGTTGTATTTTATATTTACATGCATGAAGTTGTACAAAATATAGATGTTGAGAAACAACTTCCAAAGCTCCAAGTAGACAGCAAAATTGCAAATCGAATATAGTTTGGTAATAATAACTTTTAACTATACTTGGGCAGAAGTGTGTTACTTATTAGTAAAAAATTCCAACTTTTTGATTTATAACTGTCACCAAGACCCTTGGCACTGTAGCAACCGAGTTGTTTTTGTTTCTGCTTTTTTTTCCCGACCGATGTACAGTTTTGGCTGTCTATTTCTTCTCACTAAAACCGTTATCCGACCCAAATCTTCTACGCCATATGCAAAGAAACAACCCTCATAGCATTCTAGATCCACCGCCATGCTTGATGGTAAACACCAGGTATTGTGGCATCATTTTGACTTTGAACGAATTTTCTTAAAATCTGACATGACTATGGAGTCTCTTTTAAGTTTTTACTTGTGAATTCTTATCTTCTTGAAAAGTCCTTATTTTGGGCTTAGTTTTGTCGTAGTCTTTTATAGACTGCTGTTTTTCTAAAATAGATTCAAAAAAACTTTTTGACGCTAATATGACGATATTTTTAATCATCTGTATGATTGCCTTATATCTTGAATCTTGTAGTCAACTGTTCTTTTCGCTACAAGAATAATTGCGTTAGGGCAAGCACAAAGATAAATGTTGAGGAATTTCACGTCATGCGAATATTGGCGTAGTATCGCGAAATATCTGCAATTAATATTGGCAATGGAGAGTGGTGCACGTTCGGCCTCGGAGCACAATCAGCCATCGCCTATGAAAATTTAAATTTCAAAGTTTTCGTGCCCATTTCAGTGTAAAAAGTTGATAGTAGCACTTCCGCATCTTGCCGTTATCTTTGAATGTATTGGGTTTCGTTTCTATGAATTTTGTGATTTAATAAGTTTTTTGTCAAAAAATGATAAGTTCCTTGAATATATTTAATTGCAGTTGCATATTAGTTACTTGTGGTCCTTATATCTTTCTCAAATTTAGAATAAAGTAACCTAGATATGTGTAGTTTTTGTATTCATATTGACATAACCTACATTTTAGGCCATTTTTCTGTGAAAAATATTTGAAGCTTGAAAAGTTGGTCAGGGCACTTACAGCCACAGCTGGTGGGGTACATTCGGCAGGCGGCTGATGGTATCCCGTATACTGGTTAATAGTTGTATAGTATAAAGCCGATAGACAACATGATTTATTTATTTTATTTACAATCAGTTAGTAATAAGTCGGGAAATAGGTTATTATTAACTTTTTTGGACGATCGGGCGTTTTTGCTAACTTACGAGCCATGCATTGCGGGCGGTAAGTTAATTTTACCGCCCGCGGGTGGCAAGTAATAAAAAAATATATTTCATGATCAATCTTAACGACAGTATTAATAAAAACAACCGCTGTGGTTTTTTTTTAATTTAAAAAAATTGATCCATTTGCTTAAATTTTGCAATTTAACTTAGAAACTCGATTGTGTAAAAACGTTGTAAGCATCTCGGGCGTTAGTGCAACCGGTTTGGGGTAATACTATCCTCAAATCGGTAAAACGTATTTATCGCCCTCGTTGCTTAAACAACTATTACTTCCTGACCGGTCGGGAAGTGAATTTGTTACTTCCCAACTGAGAACTTGATTTTTTATGATTTATTTATTTGTTAATTGTTGTTTAAAACTAAACGATTGTGAATTATGTGGAATATATACCACAGGGGAAGATTTCATTCTAGCCTCCCGCTTCCCGCCTCCCGCCTCTATCATATAGCCCTTGGTTGTAATGAAACATTTTCCACCTCGGTGGATGGTTCGCAACTACAAAGGTGAAACAAATAGGGCAAACATAAATGAAGATACTATGCATCACGCCTTGCAACAAGTTTTATCTAAAAGCATGTTTCAAAGAGAATCTACTCGAGTTTATGGCATAAACAGGCAAATCTTGCAATCGTGAATCAAAAAACACTATTAAGAATTACGAAAGTTGAAGAATATTTGCAACATTTTGATGATGATGGATATGACAGTGAACAGGAAGAAATAGGTCAGTTGGTGTTAAATATTTATTATTTACATAGATATTAAATGCGTGTTCTTCTTTTAGGTAGTAAATACGCCACAAGGAAAGTGTTTTCTTCGTCTCAAGAAGATATCGTGTTAAAATATATAAAGAAATGTTCAAACATGAATTATGGTATGACATACGAGCAGATAAGGGTCTGGCTTATGAGTTATGACTATGCAAAAATTATACCAGATTGCAAGTATCCAGAACGTTGGGATTTACAGAAGAAGGCAGGTGTTGACTGGCTACATGGTTTTATGAAGAGAAATTCCACCTTATCATTAAGAAAACCAGAAAGCGCAAGTCTGGCAAGAGAACTAGCCAGAGTAGATGAATTTTTTGGCAACTACAAGAACGTCTTCGAAAAATACGAATTTATCCCTGATCGACTTAGATGAAACGGGAATAACAACTGTCTTAAGCCCACCAAAGGTCGTGGCTCCGAAGGGAAAAAAGCAAATTGGGCTTGTTGCTTTGGCTGGAAGAGGAGAACTGGTTATCTTCGTGGGAATAATTAGTGCTTTTCACCCATTTACATTTTTCCAAGGGCGAGAAACATAGAAGATTATTTAGAAGATGGTCCAGCTTTAAGCACACGAGGTGCAATAACGAAAACAAAATTTTGCTACTCATAGATAACCATGAGTCAGACACAACCTTGGCAGCTATACTTTATGGCAAGAGAAAATGGAATTGTTCTCTTTTCTTTCTCGCCGCATACATCCCACAAAATTCAGCCCCTTGATGTTGGAGTTTTTGGGTGCCTTTAAGGGTAAATGTACAATCTATTGAAACGATTGGATGTCGAGGAATCCTGGCAGAACCATCACAGTAAAACATATACCTAGACTCACAAAAAAACAATTTTTAGAGGCATTTTCACCTCGTAACTAGTTCATTTGAAAAACCAGGAATATGGCCACTTAATTTCTTAGCTTTCAACGACGAAGACTTTGATGCTACTTTGGTTTACCATAAGCAATCAACAGCAAAGCCGGCTGATGCGCAAATAAATCAAGAAAGTTATTATGAGGTGGCGGAAGTAGGAAATTTTAGAATCTAGCCGTCCACTTCAAAAGAGGTTGTAATACACTAATAGAAAACATTAAAGGAACAAAAAAATTTTCCAAATTTTTTAGTGATTTTAGAAATGCTGTATCTCAGTGAAAAATGCTCGTATCAAGATTTTAAAAAAGTATTTTGAAGCTTCAAGATTCTAGTTTTCAGATCTTTTAGTCAAAAATTTTTAGGAGCTAATTTGCAAATTTTTTGTTTTTTTTTTGTTTCCACGGACTCGGAAAAAATCATTTCAGCTAAACCATTGCATGAACCGGATAGCCTGTTTATTCAGCTTCAGTTTCTTTTTTTTAAAACCTCGATACGACTATGTTTCACCGACATATCAGACTTTTAATGGAAAAGGGTCCTTTTGTCTTTAATCATCGATATTTCAGCAACCAATGATCGTACAGAAAATTAAAGGGCAGTTTTGGAAACTGGAATAAATTTCCTACAAGATACTGCCGCGATCTTCAGGAAAAAAATATTTTTCCATTTTTGACATGAATTTGAGAAAACAAGAAAAAAAAGGGTAATTTATGGTTTTTTTAGAAAATCAACGGCTGAATTACAAATATTCATGAAATGACTAATGTTAAGCGTGACTTTTATAGCTCAATATACCCACCAAAAACCCTGTGAAGTTGCAATTCGATCTAGCGAACCGTTTATTTGTTTCAAACAACCAAACTTTTGAAAAAAATTAGAGGAACGCGTTTATTGCTCCTAAACACTTCATAATTATGAGTAAAATGGAAAAAAAAATGTTTTGAGCTTTTTTCACATTTTCACCACAAACAACGTTTAAATTTAGAAAAAAAAAATTTTTGAATTTTTTTTGGAAAAGCTTCCGGACATTTGAAAAACTTTTGAAAATTGATCTTTTTCCTGGAGATCGCGGCAGTATCTTGTAGGAATTTTATTCGAGTTTCCAAAACTGCCTTTTAATTTTCTCTACCATCATTGGTTGCTGAGATATCGATGATTAAAAACAAAAGGATCCTTTTTCATTAAAACTCTGCATTTCTAAAATCACTAAAAAATTTGAGAAATTTTTTTGTTCCTTTAATTTTTTCCATTAGTGTATTACCAGTTAAGCACGGATGGGCAAATACTACTAAACACAGAATAATGAGAAAGTAGAAGACCTCCAAGTGGCAGTTACCGTACTGTTTTATCATCTTGGACTCTTGGTCAATCTCAAAAATAGTTTCTGTTCGAGGATATTGTCTTGGTCAAATCATCTGATTTACACGTATACCAATCTACCCCAACCATTTCCCACCACAATATATGCAATCCACGGCAATCTATAACCAGCAGTTGATCCTAAGAATTTTTTTAAAGTATTAAATTGCACGTTTGGTCCGTAAAAGCTATCACAACGATTCTAAAACCGCACTATCGAGTTATACGACTAAATGCTAAGCAAAAGGAGCCTCATATAAATGTTCTGTAGAATGATGAAAAGAAGGACGGCTGATGCGGAGTGTGGCACTGGATAAAACTATCTCACATATAATAATAACATAACTTTGAAAGGATAATATTTGGAAATTAAAGATTTTTCAATGAAAGCTATTCAAGTATCGTTCAACTAAATCGTAATGGCACATAAATATAGTTTATATGGTCTATATTGACTAGAATTTGAAATGTTATTTACAATGACACTAAGTACATACTAATCTTTTTACGAGGTTTGTCCTAGCTTAGACAATCGTAAACTCTTATTAAAAGTCACTAGATCATGTACGCAAATATTATTACCGATAATTATGTATCTTAAAGAATGCTGAATTGCTTATTTTTGTTAAGTTAATAAATGTACACAATACAGTATAGAACTCGTTTTAAAAATAATAATAGCGAGTGCAGTTAAAAGTTTTATTTTCCAATAAAACATTCTTATCGAAATGCATATTTAATTGCCAATAAACTTGTAAACAGTTCGATATGAAATAAAAAATATTAATAAATATTTATTGTTTTTACTTATATGTTCTCTTAATCGCTTTGCTTTTTTTATTATTTTTAAATTTGTTCCGAGCAATGTAGGCGTAATTTTTGCATTGGTAGAGATCTTATTTATTTTTTTAATTTCATTTATGATTATGTTGTATTGCAATCTAAAATCTCATGAATGGAAAAAAAGGTCACTGAATTAATTAATACGTTGGGAAAATTTTCTTGATATAAATTTTTGAATATTGAAATACTCATCTCCTCAGTTTGTGATACAAAAATAGCTATTGACAATAGAAATGCTCAAGTTTTATAATTGTTTTATTTTCATAAAACTCTGTTGTTCGCTTTGGTTTCCCAAGTTTCTTATTTCATACGTTTCCATTTCATCATGCATGGTTGTACATGTAATGTAATATAAACAAACCAGGCATTACCCTGCAAAGAGAATGAAGGTCGTGTAAGCAACAGCAGCAGCACCAGCCAGCGTGTTAGTTATACGGGCATAGATAATAATCTGGTTGACGCATGCCGGCACTTCATATAACAGGGAACCTGTAATACGTAGTGATACACTCACTCACATAGTTACATTACGGTAGGATTCTCTTTTACGGGTGCGGTCGCACCGGACCGTATAGACACGGGCCACCCGGTCACGATTCGCACGAGCCCGATAGATACTTGATATCGTCTTATAAATAAAAGGGCTAAAGCCTAGCAAACACTTAACCCACTTCCTTCTTTACGCTTCATTGCTTAATTTTATTTCGTTACAACACCTCGCAAAGGGAAAATCGTAAAAAGGGATGTGTACTATGTATAGTTTCATTTAGTCGTATCTAATCTGAATTAAATAAAAAGTGTGTAACCGGAAGTGGGTTTTGAATGGAAGGCCAAAAGAATGCTTAATTATAGTAATTTTGTGTATTTTTTGTTTGTTGTTCTTTTGTGTGCTTTAAACCCATTTATCTTACTTTACGTGTTTAGTGTAATTTTTGCACATTAGTGTGTACGAGTAAACAATCGTAATGTTTTAATGTTTTAAAAATAAGAATTAGCTTTATCCGCTTGAATCTTGTAGACTTAAGGTTAAATCATAGAAGCAAATAAAATGAAATTACTCTTGTTGGAAATGCAGAAAAATATTGTATTTAAGTATTTGTTAGTTTTTAAAAATAGACCGCCGCTTTGCTTGTAATTTTATTGCTTTTGCAGGCAGTCAATTCTGTACATGCAGAGGAAGGACCTCTTTACTTATTTTCTATTAACAATAAACGTTTAACACACTTTTGCATTTTATTATTTCAACAACTCTTACCATAATTTAAACTCTTATAGGTTAGTGTACATGGAAAATATCGAAAGAAACTAACAGAACGGGAAAAAAGGGATTCAGCGACGAAACAAGATTCTGAATCGGAATCGGAAACGGAAACCGATAGTTTTTTCTCCAAGTTGTAGCATTTTCTGTAAAATATTTCCATCAGTGCCACATTATTGAACAAATCTAACGCGCAACGGTTGCTCTTGTTTTGGAAACCCAAAATTGAATATAAATCAGATCTTGAAAAATTCTGAAATTATTGGAAAAATAAATTGAGATAATGTACATACATACATAGTTTGGCAAAAGTTGTTTCTGCAAAGTTTAGCGATTTTCTTCCACTAGATTTGACAGTAAAATGAATGTTTATTTAATGCGTGTTCCTAATGATTCAAGATTTCTGGTGAACATGAAGTGTAAAAGTTCTAAAAGAAATACATGTTGTAACTAGAAATTGACAACATTGGTAAACAAATCAAGTGAAAAATTGCAAACGAGAGCGAAATGAAGAAGTTGGGAAACCTAAATAATTTTGTCTTGTTTCATTCACTATTGCAGAAAGTTACAAATAATAAAGATTTGTTACAAAATCTTAAGTTTTCTTAACCTCGCTCAGAAATACCTTGTCAACCTACTCAAAAATTTGTTAAAAAGAGATTGTAGATTCATAAATTTAACTTTTTGCGTGTCCAGAAAAACTGAATGTTTTCAAGCTTTGCGCAAACAATCATCTACCACTTAATTTTTCGAAAATATTAACGATTTCAAAAAAAAAATTGGAGAATTTGTGTGGTCATTTTTGTTCTCAGTCTCACTTGACAATGTACAATAAAATTTTGTTCAACTTAAAATGCAAGATATTATAAATGTAACAGCTGCTGGATGGATGGATGCATAAAAGGTTACATAAAGCATTGTTGACTGACAATGTGGTTAACAACGTGATATTCGACATCATCGATTTAATCAAGAGTTACTATTGCTAATCTCGTTAATAAACTGAAATATTACATACGAAGAGAATTTGAGCGTAATAACCATATTCAAATCACATCTCATTAAAGGAAGGTGTTTCAGAACGTGACGGGAATTTAAAAGTATCGATATAGAATAATCACGTTGTTGGGCAACAACGGTTTATGCAACCGAGCTTACTGGTTTTTTAGCCGTTGCACTGAAAATATCGCTTCGTAATACGCAAGATATGAAATTAGTTAAATCAGAAACATACGCTTAGAATCTTTGGTATTTAACAACTGGAATGGAACTATTTGGAACCTAGTATCCAATGGTATCGAAATCAGGTAGGTGTTCCAACAGAACCCTTCTTCGGCACTTCTATTTTAGTAGAAAAACAAAATTCAATGTAATGGCATTTTTTATCTGCTATTTTATTGATTGTACAAAATCTTGCTTTTACGAAATACATATGCAGCAGGTTGTGAATTTTCTAAACACATCGAAACACCACTAAATTGATCTAGACAACCTTCTTCTAATGTAACCGACTTTTGCGATTTACGAAATCAAGTCTTTTTAATGTATCAGTTAAAAGACAGTGTGTAATATAGTACTTACAGTTATGTAACCATCTTCGGTAGCTAGCAGTCGGACTTTGCTCTGTACGAAGCAACTTGCGGTAACTACCGAGTCATCATCGGTGGCTAAAAATTGAACTTTATCTATCATTATGTGGAGATTATGGATCGGACTTTGCCCTCTATCAAACAATTCCGGTAGTTTCGCCCTCCACCGAGTCATCATCGAAATTGTCTTCCACCAATCACCTGTAGTGGCTAACCGTCTAGCTTTGCCCTTTACCTGTGATGCTTATTGTTAAGGCTTCGTCATGCACCTCATCTACCTACAGAGTTTAGCAATCAGGTATCACTCTTCACCACGCCATTTCTGGTAACTATCGATCGGACTTGACCATCCACCAAGCTATCTGTGGTGACCGTTTCTCGAGTTTGTCTTTCATCAAGTCACCTACAATGATTATTAGTCAGGTTTCATCAAACTACTAACAACGGCTACCGTTCTGGCATTGTTACCCACCTTAGCCACACTAGCTAGCTGTACGGGACTTCGTCTTCCACCAAGTTGCTTGAAGTGATCGTCTTTCGGATTTTGCTCTCTGCCAAATTATTATGTCTGACAAATTTTGTCTTGCACTAAACCACCTACGGTGACTATCAATCTAACTAAGCCACTAGTAGCAACTATTAGGTTTTGTTCTCCATCAAGTCATCTACGGTAACTAACGTGCTGGCTTCGCCCTCTACTATAGTAGAATCGTCGAACCAATGCAGTAATAAAAGTGCGTGATCAATGCAAGTAAGCTCTTTCTCTATTGGCTGAGAAAGACGTGCTTGAAGCCTGTTTTACACATGTAAGTGTGAACATCCGTCGATATACTTTACGTTTTGATTTAACCCCGGAATTTTAGGTTTATTTACCTTCATACTAGCTGCAAAAAAAAGAAGTTGTAATGTTCTATATTATAGATTTTAACGCGAATACCCTAAACACTACGTATTTTAAATTTATCGGATATCCAAAGGAGCCGTTCAACGCACACTTGAAAGATATCGGTCTACTGGAAAGCTTAAAAGTAAACCCAGATGCAGTTATCATCATGAGCAAACACAATAGGCGATTAACAGCTCCAGAAATTACCGCCGATCTAAACACCAGGAGAGAAGATCGGGTTACTGTAAGTACCATAAAACGACGGCTTCGAAAAGCTAGTTTATTTGGCAGAATAGCTGTAGCCACTGTTGAGAGCCAAAAATAAGCGTAAAAGATTCATTTAGGCAACAACATCATAATTGGACACGTAATCAATGGAAAAAGGTATTATGGTTAGATGAATCAAAATTTGAAATCTTCGATTCAAAACGTCGTGTTTATGTATGGCGATCGGTTGGAGAGAGGATATCAGATGAATGTGTTGTTGGGACTGTCGAACACGGGGGAGGTTCTTTAATGGTTTGGGGTTGTTTTGGTAATAATAAGACTGAAGATCTACACAGAATAGAAGGAACTCTCAAAAAAGAAAGATACAAAAAAATTCTTGAGAATCATGCATTGCCTTCTGGTAGGCGTCTCATTGGGAGAGGATTCATTTTCCAGCAGCACAATGATCCTAAGCATTCTTTTAAATTATGCAAAAGCTTTTTGTCTGAAAAAAAGCGAAGACGCGAAATAGTAGTTTTGACTTGGCCCCTACAATCCCCTGATCTCAATGCGATCGAGCTTCTGTGGGAAGAGCTGGACAGTAAGGTTCGGAAAAATTTTCCGAAGTCAGATAATCGTTTATGGGAACTTCTTCAAGCAACGTGGCAAGAAATCGATACTAAAATTTTGGATAAACTAATAAATTGCATGCCAAAATTATGCAATGCAATTATTAAAAACAAAGGTGGATTTATCGATGAGACAAAAATTTAATTATTCTAAGTTTTTTATTTATAGATTTAATTATATTCTTTTTCTATAAAAAGTACGGCGTTAACTGTATTAAGACAATAATAAATTATACTAACAAAAAGTATTTGTATCTTTCTTTTTCTCAAAAATAAAATTTCCATAAGATGTACTCAGACTTTTGGCTGCTGGTGTATGTGTACAGTATTGAAAAAGGCTTGTTTATCAACTGATGATGATTAGATAATTTTTTGCCATACTAATAAATTTGAATCAAAACAAGCAAATGCAACAGAACATCCTGGAAAGGTTGTTTTGAATTGATATTGCTCCCACTGGTGTTAAGTTGAACAGTGATGAGTTTGCTATAAGAATCCAATTTATTTTGTAGGATAGCATAATTTGTTTATTAGACTATTAAATTTAAAAAAAATACTTTGCATAATATGTGTAATATACAAATATTTAATATAAAAAATCTATAAAACGTAAAAATGTTACGCAAAGGTACAAAGCAGTGGAACATTTAAAAAACGCTCCAAAACGCGACGGTTTCTTAATAGAAAAAGAATACTCACTGAAGAAAAAGAATATTGTTTCTTTGAAAATATTAAGTTTAATTTATTCTCGTCTAGAAGTTTTTTGTTAATCAAGTGTTATTTTGAAGCTGATAAATTCTAAGAAGAAATAACAGTTTTCCAACATACTGCAAGGTCAAACCATCAGTTACGATAATAACAATATTTTAAGTTTTGATGCTTTTTAGTGTATGTAGTTGGATCCACATAAATTGCTAGCTGGTAGCTCCTCTTTATACTTATACTTCCTGATCGGTACTTAATAATAAATAAATAAATAAATAATAATTGCTGCAGAATTTCTAAACTAGTTAATTGGTTAGAGATTGAATGTTAAATACTAAACATTTCAAGTTCGATAGCAATGTGAAGGATATCTTGTGAAACGGAAACGGATTAAGTGACGTATTTTATCAAATAATTACAATCAAAGGAATACTAACTGTTATATATACAATTGTGTGGTAGCTTTTTGAGCAGGTCTAATTTTACCAGTTTTGCTCGCTTTTGATAGAATTATTAATTAGATATATCTCTGAACATTTATAAGATAAGAAGGTAGATCAATTATGAGCAACATAAGATAAAATTGAATATAAAAGAAATAACCAAAATGTCTAGCCTTGATGATTCGATGGAATGGAAAATGTAATTGCATTATTACAAACCGTGTGTTGAAAACTGCAAGAGAACGAATAGTTAAGTTTCATGCACCAGCAGTCAACTGCCTCATTGTGTACTTCTTGCATTTAGGTGAATTTGGAAACTGTCTTTCTCGTATGGAGAATTTCTTTTTGTCAAATTGGTAGTAGATGAATGAACTACTTGGTCAGAAGTTATTTACTTCTGTTTATTTTCAAGTTTAATTATTTGCAATCAGTAATTAACTTTTGTTGTAAAAAACTGTGAGTTACCTTTCTGGTTGGCACAGTATCAACTGTGCGTATTTTTCTGACTTCTTTTTATCTGTCTCGTAATTCGATTATTGAGTGTTAAACATAACTAATAGATTGTGCAATTCAAAACATTTACAGATCCGAACACACGTCATTGCCAATAACACAAAGTGTCGTATTTCAGACTTGCCAATTTTGCAGGAGAGCAGTTTGAAATTTTACAAGTTCCTTGAATGGTCACTACGTCATAACCAATAAGTCGTTTTCTATGCGGATTTGATAATGAGATGCAGAAGTACTTACACAATCGTATGCCACATCCTAGATCGAACCAAAACATTTGAGATACGTCGTTATCCAAGTTTCCCAATGGCCCATTTTTGAGCCAGCTTGAGATCCGACACTTGATGCGAACCAAGAACTCACTTAATAACGCCACTTGGTGACGTAACCCAGGATTAGAATTTCTTGATATACACTTCGTATTATTGGCGACTACACGTCTTGCAAAACTGGACGATGAGATGATGCGGCAAGCATGCTCCCGCTTAGCGGGATGGCAGCATCAACGAAAACACTTTGATTTAAATGTGAGCGTGCACGTTTTCATTGCTAATTTTATTTTTTAGGGTTTTTTCTATTGAATAGAACTCTATTATATGATCTGACAATAAATAAAAAACAACTTCATGCTATAAAACCGGTCCCGTTCTGCAGCAGTCCAACGCGTTTTCATCCCGTCAAACGGGATTCAAAAACGGCATTTTGCAAAAACGCAATGTGTGGTTCCTCACTAACATAAGGCCGTTTTTATTGAAACTAGTATGAGGTCATCGTGAAACTAACAATGACATAAATTCGTAGTGTTGCAAGCAAAGTAAACTTGAAATTCATTAATAATTAATTACATAAGCAAACAGTGAGTTTTTGTAGTTTTAAATAAAAAATCAAATGGAAAAGTTAGAACAAATACTATTGAACGCTTGTTTAATTATTTTGTTCCATAATGAATATTTTATTGCTTAGATAGAAAATACAGTCTTTTTCAGCTGGTAAAAAGATGACAATATAAGTTGTAAAAAAGACATTATTCGTAACGCAATACGTTAAGCAATAATGTAATGAATTCGCCCACTTGAAATTTCCAAATTCATTTTTTATTAGAGTTACTTTCCATGCGGCTTATTACATCAAACTTCCATTTGTAATTGCTTCCAATATGATAATATCACTTAACTCGGTTTGTATTACTTAATTAATCTACTGCTATACATAATGCATAATTGCTAGAGTAATTCCCAGTTATATTTGTAAACGAAAACACATACATACATACATACGTATACATATTCAGCTGGTTTTCTTTTAAAATCTAAAATCGAAAGTTGTCTAACCTTGGACTGCAAATAGCCGGATTTCATGTGTTGTGTGCATCCGAAACGAGGCACACCAAACATGCACTTGATGAATGGCACGTTCCGCGCATCGTCATTGCAGTTTTGCTTGTTTATTATTACTATTTGTCCAGTGGACGTTTCAAGGATTAGTAGCAAGGATATAAAGGGATTAATTTGTAAAAGATTTAAACTGTTTTTCTTTCACTGACAGTGACAGATAGATACATACTGCTCCATACGTTAATTAGATTGCAATAATATTTCATCAGGCATTATAAACTGTTTCATCTAAAATGAACTTTTTTTATTTTAATGGTAGCAGTTATTAATTTTAGTGTTCGCAGAATTTATGGTTTAACATTATAATTTTAAATTTTGTTTTACCTGCAGACACAATGTGAATATTACATTCTAATAGACACGCTTTTATCTAAATAATGAAAAAGGAGGGGGAAAGGAACTTTTAAAATATTTTTAATTATGTAAAAACAGAACATCATTAGCATAATCAAATATTAACACGTAATACAATAAATTAACATTTTCAAATGTTAATGTATATGAATGATCCTGCTTGTTGATTGCTCATTTTATTTAAAAATTGTACTTAAAAGATGAAATAAAATTTCAAAACAGCTCATGAATAATATGGTCGCATGCAACAACCACCACCGGAAGCTGCTAACATAGAATTGTTGTTAGCATTGTAAAGGCTGCTTCATAAATCAACATAATTAGTGAGCCTGTCTGCCGTTTAAGCTGTATTCATTAAGACATCTCTTAGTTTTACATAGTTTGAAACAAAAGCTGACCACTGCAACCAGAGACGATTACGTAGGATTTTTGCATTTAGTAGACTCTGTCTTTATTGCTGCATTCTAGGAAATTTATAAATTTGTTTGTTGTTCTGGTTTTTATGTCCTACCAAACGAGAGTGTAGTATATGACAATACAACGAACTCTTAAAAATAGAATCGAGATTTAATAAAAGTAAAAAATTATTATTAATATCCAAGTCAAAAAGAAACCTTTGGTGACTCATCTGCAGTTTTAGTTAATTTACGATATTATTGTTTAAAACTTGATTGGTTTGGCGATTCCAGACAAAGGTAAACGGATTCTATTCTAGTTTTAAAATAACGCCATCAAACTGAAACGATTGATTTTTACAACAAATGTATTTTTAGACACTCTAGGGATTCTGTTGTAAATACATGCACAAGTTCGTTTTGTAAAACATGACATAGTCGTCGCGGTTAACGTTTGTTAACGTCTGCTTCTTGAAATTTACTGATTTGATCAACTCGTACAATAAGATTTGGAAAAAGGTAAGCTCAAGGTTATAGATTTTCTCAACCGCTGCAGTACTAGGCATAAAGTGTGTTGCGAAGCAGACAGTGTTGCCCAGTTAGAAAAAATGACGCTTGAAAGGACACTTGTAAAAACATAAAATGATTTTAGACAACCTCAGAAGATATTGGCACTGTCTGAAGCTTTCTTTTTCAGTAACAAACTTAATTAAATTTAATTAAATTTTTAGGTTTCGCAGGAATTCACTTTGAAACATTTTGCATTGCGTGTAGTTTGAAGTTAGTTTCTTCAAGTTTGTTGGTTGTCTTCACCTAATTAAAGCGCTTTTCGAAACCCAGATGCGTGTGGTGTCTGAAGTGGACTGTTTTATATGGAAGGATAAAAAACAAAGAACTATCGAGAAAAATTAAAATATTTTTTATAAAGACGGAACTTCTCCCTATGCTGCCGATCAAAGAAATTGATCCATGAATGCACATGTTGATCTCATCCCCTATTTTGCTCAAAATTGGTCTAACAAACACTGTGTACAACTTAACGAAGAATCGCATTAGAAAAGTGATATTTTCAGAAAACTCAGAATTACTTCTAGTATAGTTAAAATTATCTCGAGTCAACAGTCACTGTCCTGACTATTAATATCTAGTGGCTTTTCTCCTTTTAAAGGAAAAAGCAAAATATATTGCTTGGAATGCGCCTAATAAAAGTATTCCTTGATAGTTTTGGTGATGTAGAATTCACTTTAAACTGTAGGACAGTTGTGTTTACTGAACTCTTCATAAGACAGTAAAGGATTTCGCAATTTTTCATGCTCGACAATACAATTTTTTCAGTTGGCTTTATCAATTACCTGCACATGTTTTTACACAGAGAAATGGGATTATTTTCAAGACACAAATATCAAAGCACGTTATAATGTCAGAGATTTAGTAATTTCATTGCCTGTTAGTGCACAAACGTATGACTTGAAGTTAGCTGCTTCTTCACTCTATTTTCATCAGCATGCGTTGGAAATAACTGACCTAACACATCGTTCAATAAGTCCCGAGACTAACCCAGAGATGGTGCTAGTAGTACCAAACTAGCCACGTTTCCCTAGAGTGCGAACCTTCACATGAAACGTGTAAAAATTTCACGTCGATTGGACCACAAACAGCAGAGTTATCGAGGTTAGAGTAAAGTCACTTTGTAATTTGTTTGAAAAATGGAACAAAGCGAGTTTCGCGTGTTGATAAAACATTGTTTTTTAATGGGTAAAAACACCGTAGAAGCCCAGCAATGGCTTGAGAAACGTTACCCGGACTCCTCTCCATCCAAATCAACGATTTGTCGTTGGTATGCTGAGTTTAAACGTGGTCGTACGGACACAAACGATGCGGAACGTTCGGGTAGGCCATTGGAAGCCGTTACACCGGAAAATGTGAGTGAAGTATTCAAAATCGTAATGAAAAATCGCAAAGTAAAGGTCCGTGAGATTGCAGAAATGACACAGATATCATCTGGAAGCGTATTTACAATCCTTCATGAAAAATTGAGCATGAAAAAGGTTTTTTCCAAGTGGGTGCCGCGATTGCTTTCAATGGAACAAAAACAGCAACGAATCGACGATTCAGAGAGCTGTTTATCGCTATTTACTCGCAATAAAAAGGATTTCCTGCGTCGATACGTGACCATGGATGAAACATGGATACATCATTTCACTCCGGAGTCGAATCGGCAATCATCTGAGTGGCGCATGGCTGGCGAAAGCCGCCCAAAGCGTCCAAAAACGCAGCAATCTGCTGGCAAAGTCATGGCGTCTGTTTTTTGGGGTACACATGGCGTCATTTTCATTGACTACCTGGAAAAAGGTAAATCGATCAACAGTGATTATTATATTGACTTGTTGGTACGTTTGAAGGAGGAGATCGCAGCAAAACGACCGCACATGAAGAAGAAAAAAATCCTTTTTCAGCAAGACAATGCACCATGCCACAAGTCCATGAAAACAATGGCAAAAATCTACGAGTTGGGCTTTGATTTGCTTCCCCATCCCCCGTATTCGCCAGATTTAGCCCCCAGCGACTACTGGCTCTTTGCTGATCTCAAAAAAATGCTCCAGGGAAAAAAATTTGGCTCGAATGAGGAGGTCATTGCCGAAACTGAAGCCTATTTTGAAGCAAAGGATAAATCCTTCTATAAACATGGTATAGAAATGTTGGAAAGGCGTTGGAAAGATTGTATCACTCTAAAAGGAGATTATATTGATGAATAAAAATGATTTTTGAAAAAAAAATGTTGTTTTCGTTGTTAGTCTCGGGACTTATTGAACGATGTGTTATAGTCCAGATTGTTACTGTGTATACACTGAAATGTGAGAAAGAAAAGAATTCTCGGTTGACATTGCCCTTGGTTGTGGTAGTAGCAGTTAACAGCAATGGCAGTATTGAGACGTATATTGCTGATTTACAGACATGTGAACTTAGCCATTGTTTGTCGATAAAATGTTTTTT
>VTPC01000911.1:174751-217674 GCA_011009095.1 Ignelater luminosus
CATTTTGAGTCTAGTGGACTTGACGATTTTGGTGTTATATTTAAAAAGTTGCAAGAACAATTGCAAATTTCTTTGTTTTGCTTCAAATCGCAGATTGCAGCTTTGTTTCTTATTTAGAAATATCTAACCTAACCCCAATTAGTAACAATTGAGTAAATAAAACCATAGCCGAAATTAGTTAAAACTTCATCTAGACTATCTTCTATTACCAGAATACATCGAGATCTTTTTGATCGGGTTTTTCAATTATTAGTCTGATCAGTAGCACACTCTGCACGTCGTAACACTTAAACAACTTCAAACTGCACACAGGTTGTAACCTGAATATTCCTATCAACAAAAATGTGCGCATTTGATACCATTGTCGACCGCCATTTGTGCTAATACCACAGTCGTTCATACAACGTTAAAAATGTCGCCACGCACAAGCGAGAAGGTTAAAGGTATGATTTTGTGCCTTTTAAAGCAGAATTTATCATATTCTATGATAATAAAAGTGCTAAAACGACGAGGGGTGGCCATAACTAAAAGAACCACAACCAATATCAAGAAACGATAAGCAAATTCAATTATCAAACCTCCAAAATCGAAAACGCGAGCTCGACGCACGCTGCTCTCAAACTGAACGCTCTTAGAGGGGACTCCAAAGTCTCAGCATCAGTTAGCAAAGATATATTCTGTTATTCCTGCCACCACTCGTAACTGGGCGAGAAGATTCAACCTAAAAATCGTGCGGAAAAGGAAATTTTCAAACACCATTGAAATGGATGCATACATTCTTGGCCTCTTTATATGAAACTTCGAAGAGGACGACACCGAAAATTCATTACATCCGACGAATACCTATTCACGCTAAATAATGTAACGGGGAATACAGAAATTCAATCCAAAGATTGGTATGGCTTGGAATTTAGTCCAAAGGTGTAATTTTGTAAAACCTGGGGTTAAAGTGAATGCCCGCTATTACCAAAGATTTTGCGTCGAATGGTAATGGATGCCAAAAAACTGTATCCGCAAAACAATTACATTTTCCACCAAAACAATGATTGCATTAGCAAACTATCAAGTTTATCACTCCTTTACAGTGGTTATCTAACAACCCTGATGTTGCTCCTTTGGATTATCACCATTTGGCCCTATTTAAAGAAGAGGTTAAATAAGCGCTTCATTACCACTCTGTGAGGTCTTAAAAAGTGCATTCGGGAAGAGATTCAGAAGGTCCGGTTTAGTTTAATTGTTAATATGTTAAGGGCTCGACCCAAACGTCTTTGCAAAATTTATTATGCTGAGGGTAAATATATCGAACATACATTGTAATAACTTGAGTTAGAATAAAAATATTTTCATTCAAATTTGTTTAAGTATTAAGGTATGCGGAGTGTAATCATTGTGTTTTGTACAAGAAGTCATTTAACATCCAAAGAAATCGAAGCATTTCATCTATGCAAAATCAAAAGAACGAGGAACAGGGCTTCCAGGCAATCACTTTTTCCACATAAGGAAAAAAATTCACTTCAGTTCAGTTTTGTTAAAATTTATTCCCTCAATTCACTTTTTTTATAATTTAGGAGTTAACTCGAGTTAAATTTTCTAATTTACTGTATTCATGATAGATTCTATCGTGCCTCTAGATTGATTAGACTTTGGGAGTCGTGCGTCAAGCTAAGAAATAGCCAGGATCATAATTATGCAAAACAAACTGCATTTTTCCACGTTACTAGGCAAATTATCATAGACTTGGTTTACCTCAATGCACATTCGGATGCTTAACCTTTAACGTATTTCGTCTCATTGCATTGTGTGTAAATCTTCCTGCTCGTTTTCTGCATTTTATAGCAAAAAGACAAGTTGATCTTGCAACTTATTGCGTCATACAACAATTTCCTGCAAATAGACATTGGCATACCACCGCTGATATTAGATTTAAGTCCAGTAGACGTACGGCGTACAACCCATCCCGAAATTAGTCCACAGATGGATATCCACCGAACGTACAGCATATAACACTGAAATTAGTGTACAGATGAACGTCCAGTGTATATACGGCATATAATCCATCACGAAATTAGTCTATAGATGGTTGTCCACTGGATATATAGCATATGGTCTTCTGAATTGGACATCCGGTGGATATACCAAATTCAATCTGCACGAAATTAGTTCATGTGCTATTTATTTACTCACGGAAACATTGAAGCCTATCAGCAATAAGTGTCTTATAAATATTGCATTGCAGTTTAATAGTGAATTATATTTTTTATCTTTAGTTAATTCACTTGGAATTCATTTTATAAAAAAATTTAATCACTTGATTCACTTTAAGCAACCAGAAGCTTTGCTGGAAGCCCTGGAGGAGTCATCTTCATCATCATCAACTTAACTTAAGTCGATCATATTCGAAGTGGAAATTAGAGACAAATGGTGTTTGACATCTGAGTGCAAAAATAAGTTTGATTCTCCAAGCCTCAATAAGCAATTAGATAATGAGAACACTTAACTAGCTGAGGTGATGGTGAAGTAGCGAGAATAGCGGCACACGATAAAACATTTGCAACTGTTATAAAATTGCTCTCTTATCCGCTTTACGATGACCTTTTGGAAGGTGGTTCATGAAACTAGTTCATTCAAAATTTGTCTTGTCTTTGGTTAGTTTGATATGCGAATAAGGACGCTTAAAAATAATAGCAGACCAAACCACACCAAAGTAATGAAACGTCTTTTGAACGATACCTATGATTTTACCTGCAAACAAGCATCAATGTAGTCGCAAAAAAAATGCAAAGTGGTTATCGATTGAATCTCATTCCCTTAATGGTACCGTGTTTGTTCGCACCTTTAACATCACCGCTTCACCAAGACCTCAGTTTAACCTACCAATCAAAAGTGCCATTACTTATGTGACATAAGATAATAATGTTTGTTGTTGTGTTGATCGTATGGCTCGACTAAAACAATTACCTTATTTAAATGTTTTAGTACTGTATTGACTTTCATGGTCACGATTTTTGCGCTAAATCTGCAATTTTAAATAATCTAGAAAAGAAAACATACCTTAAACTGACCCCACAAAATAGGTACATACTATAGTTTCATCTGATTTGTAAGATTAACAAAATAGAAATGTTCTATGGTCTTTATTTACCTCACAACGTAGGACCACTATCTTCTAACTCGATATGTCATGTAGTATCTACAACCTTTTCTAACCTCTCTTTTTCCAATTTTTAAATATTCTTCTATTATTTCTTCTTTAGGTAATTAATAATGCACTAATGTTAATTTGGCATTGGGGAATCGACTTAAAGAGAGAAGCTAAATCCGTTTCGTTAGCACTGCAGTCATCACTCCGTACGTCTCCGAATGGTTTTCCATGTTAATAGGTTTCTAAGCAAATACATTGAAACAACCTCAAGGCAACTTTTAGTTTAGCGATTTGTTTTCCATGGTATTTTCTAATGGAGTTTAATCTGCTTCTGGTCATAAGTTTCTGCTTGATAGTAAGTAAGTTACTAGTCCATTTTGAAGCAGTAAAAGCAACCAACGCAGAGACAGATTCCAATTGCTGAGAATTATCCACAGTTCTGTTTCCACTAATGGTAAAGGTGATAATCACAGTTAACTATTGTAACATAATATCAGTTTTATCTTTATCGATATTTTGGTATCAGACATCGTATAAATCAGAAATAAATCACTCAACTCGAAAGAAAATATTCTGAAACAAGAAAAGATTCCTTTTACCGCGAGATATGTAGTTGTAATGCAAAGCACAAAACTTGCCATGATGAATCAACACTGCTGTACTCTATTAAATCATATTGCCCTTTCATTAAAAAGAATGTCACAAGGTAATTTAGAGGTTGTTATTCCAAAACTGCTTGATTAACCTTATTTGAACGAAATAAATGCGAAATTGTCGGTTCTACGAGAAAAACTTGACTTTTTGAAAATATAGGACGAGGCTCTCACTATACTTTCATAACATACCAATTTCAAGCAATTCTGTTTGACAAAAAAAATTTTAATTTCAATAAAATCGGTTTAGGAAAAATACAGTTAATTCTAAATAAATTTGTTTATTCCCGGATTAAATGTTTGTTAAGCTAATTGAACTAACGCAGATGTTATTTTAACAAATTAAGATTTGTTGAATTCTCTGGTTGATTTTAATAAAGCTTATTATGTAATTAGATTATGTTGTGCCCGTGTAGTAGTCTTTTATTTTCCCTCATTTTATCTCTGTTGCAATTAAGCCTCAAGGAGTAATAAGGGGGATACCAGAACGCACGCAGTAAGCAACCAAGGATCGTCCTAAGGATAAATTTTCAAGGCATTTGATGAGATACATTCTTTAGAAATTGCAGTCTCGAGAAGAGCGCGTCTATGCGGCGCCGCTAGATGCTATCACGGAACTGTCAACTATACAGAGAATAGTGAAAATACCCTACCCCAGATATAGGGATTTATACGGCGGCAATAGAAATTCTATGGTAATCCTAGTAGCACTTGCATCGCTCTTTGTGGGGGCGTTTATTTTCCTTTTTAAATGCTCAATAAGTAGATGAACGTAATTTGCTAAAGTAAAAAGGTTTTGTGAATTTATGGTAACGTAATTTTCTTCCCGGTGTATTAAGTTAGAAACTCCGAACGCTGAGTTAAGTTATTTTTTGCCATAGAAGAAATCCAAACGATTCCAGTGTTGACCTTCAATAAATAACAAACATCTTTCTGGAAAAATAGGAGTCTTTTCAGTTTTTGCTTATTGAGATATAAGGGTCATTAAGAAATCTAAAAATTATTCTTCTTTTGCTAATGAACAGCTATTTTCAGTTAGAGATTTTTTACAAATTCGGGCTGTTTAACTCTACTGGAGTAATTCCGGTAGTTTATTGAATTATCAATAAAAGGTTACGGCTGTTTGAAAACTAATTTAGTTAGTTGTAAGGATCAAATAAGAAGCTATCCTGAAACTTGAAGTTGTACTATTTTCTAGAAGCATAAAATGCAGTTATTTTCTTTGTCGCGTGGGTTTGTCAGAGGAAACTTTATTAATTAGGGTTATTGGTGCCTTGAAACAAACGAGAATAAAGAGCAGTAAGACTTCTGCAGAATTAAACGCATCAGTCGCAAATTGGGATTTATCTCTCTTTCTGAAATTGTTACACTTCTTGTCAGCTATCGGAAAAAATACAAAAAAGTCTGCTGAAATAACAGCTGATGGCTGGCGGCTGAAGGCAGCATAAAAATAATGTTTATTGAATATTATGAAAATGTTATTTTAGTTTTGTTTACAAAATCTTCTTTAGACGTTTTACATTGTTTTAGCTCAATGGTTCGCTTTTAAGACCACAACCATAAGCAACGATCTTTATGGATGTGGAGTATTGACGATTTATTTAGAAAATTTAACACAGTTAGAAGGGCCTGGCAAGTGAGAGTTACGTACAAAATTCTCACTAGGTCAAAAATACTCCAGTCATAAAAAAAATATTCTGATTGGATCTTCAGCTAACTCCTTCATGTCGGATGCCCCGTGTGCAATGAATCGGGCCTGTTGCCTATAACAGCAAGTTTAAGCTAAACTGGTTGGTGAAAGGAAAGGTCAGCATACTTTTTTATCATTTTGTGAAAGATTGCTCTTCAGTCAAGAACAGTAGATTTGCAACAGGGCAAGTCGAGCAGGTGATAAAAGAAGTCCATGAAAATTGCAATGTTGGTATCTTCATAAACCACTAAGAAAACCGAGTTCAGTGGGTGAGATTTTCGTTCTTATCTTGACTTGGTGCACCAAAACTAACAAATAAGATTTGACAAAGGTAACGCTTATTAGTCGATTTGGAGATTTCCATGAATTGTTTCGATTTAAAAGTGCTGTGATTCGGATCCAAAAGGTCTTCATCCAAAGATTATACAGAGTGATCATTTTAAAACTTCCCACCTTGAATAACTCTTTAATTGGTAAAATTATCAAAAATCGCTGAAACGGTCGATATTGTTTTGTGGTGGGACATTTAATAACCTACTCTAATCAGTTGGGAAATCTTCACCCTCCTCCAATCACCTACACCACAAAATCTTAAATGGCACTACTCCTTGTGTGATATATCATATTAAAGGGTATAAGATTCTCTATCTTTTACATCAAAGAAAATTAAAATCGGTCCAGCCGTTCGTGAATTAGAGCCAAAAATGTATTTAATTCAATCAGTACGTTTCTGTCTGTAGTTCACGAACGGCAGGGCTGATTTTAATTTTATTTGATGTAAAAGATTGAGAATTTTATATCCTTTAAAATGATATATTACACATGGGGTAGTTCCATTTACAATTTTGGGGGGAGGGTGAGAATTTCCCAACTTACTAGAGTAGGTTATTTAAATGTCCCCCTGCAAAACAAAATCGACGCGTTTCAGAGATTTTTGATAATTTTACTAATTAAAGGGTTATTCAAGTTGGGAAGTTTTAAAATGATCACCCTGTATATATAATTGCAGCTAGTAATGGGAATTTTACTACTCTGCAAACGTGGCAAGTTATTAACTGCCTAAAGTCTATATGAATCGTGTTGCCATACACTTGAAAAAGGCTTTTATTACAGAAGCGAAAACACCGAAACTATTGGAGCAATTTGTGAGTCTTTTGGATTACTACAAAAATGTTTTAAATGTCAAAAACGCGCTCATTCTGACAGAAATTGTATGCATCTTTTTGTTAGTTTATGATCTTATGCCTTATAAAGGCAATCAAATGCGAATTTGAACAGTTAGCAGATCACATTTAGAAATGCAATTCCTCCTATTAAGAGAACTCTTTATAAACAAATTTCAAACGGATGCTTTAAATAACTTCAATTCGTTCAAATAATGAAACTGAAATTGCTCTAAATATTACAAACACCATTTGCTTTAGTCTGCGGCAAATATTGCATCGTCGCATAATCATTACAATATACAATCATGTTGACAATAACAAATTGTGAAATCACCATAATGTAATCTCACTTCAAAGCCAATTAACAATTATCTTCCGCGGGAATAATGTTTACATTAAACTTTGCGTTTGATCTAAATTACCGTTGCATGCATTATACTTTTTTAATTTTTTTAAAGTGCATTTTACCTACACTAATATTGTTTTGATTAGCTTTATTTATTAATTCGATTTTTTCTCTTTTGTTTCAGGTAAGCGCGCGAGAATGATGTCTGTTATTTTATCTGAGCTTCACCAAAATGTGCAACGCAGTGTGAGTAATAATAATAACAAGCAGCAAACCTACCTTCTTTTTTCGCGTGACTTTTTTGAATTAATTTTGCTTTTTTTGGAAGCTGTTATTAAAGTTTTAATTGCTTCATAAGAAACTCGTGTTAATTAAAGAAGATTTTAGCCTTTTTTTATGTCATTTGACGAGTTATGTTGTGTAATTAATAATAGTGAAAAAAAAAGGATAAGCATAATTTAAGTCAAGAACTGTGGAAGTAAAAGTGTTTATAATAAGAAATGAAATTGAGTGCTAATTTGCAGTTTTGACTAATTAATTTTTATTTTACACATAACTGTCGTAGATTATTGTATGGAGTATTTTGCAGAAATAGAAGATACATGCCATCATCATTCATAAATTGATTGGCTGGTTATTTTCGCTAATGGTAAACTGTTCATGATAGGTTTTTTCTGTTTTTTAGTTTAGAATTCAGCTAAATTGACATTTGAGGGCGCCACGTTAAATTTAGGTGAAACAATTTGCTCAAAATTGTGTATTTTGGTTGTTTAATATCCTAAGTTCCTCTTACAAATATTAAAGGCACGGTTTAAATACTTAATATGGTGTGCGTTTCCCAAACAACCTTGTATGGTTTTGCCCCAGCTGCAGCTATTTATGGCGTTAGATGAACTGAAATTTTTTTCCATAAGAAAAGAAGCAAACGAATGGAAAATCAATACGCCTATTCGCCGTAGGAATCTTCTAAGAAAGAGAAATCTTTTAAATCGATGTGAATTTAAAACATTGTACAGAAACTTAATTTAACTTACGGTAGTCTACTCATACATCAAGTTCACCATCACTATGGAACATTGACTGTTCTAAAACTAGACGAATATCCAGTTTTCTAAACCAACCGCGAATGTTATTTTTTTTGACAAACGAGCAGTTTTAGTGCGAATACGAGGACCAGAATTTATTCGTCAAACATTGCATCAAGGAAACAAACATAATACTCAGTTTATAAATGTACTTTTATCATTCCCCATTACTATTAATACTTTCATCCAGTAAAGAAAACCAATTTTCATACCCATTGATTAGAAAGGAATTAATCTTAACTCTCCTTATCTTGGAACAATCCAAAAATAATTTTCCAATCTGCATCATTATTATTGTTGTTGTACGTGGAGAGACCACCAGTAGTCTTGATAAGTTTTCTATTTAAATTCATGCGAAAAACGAAGATCTAATTAACTTTTAAGCTTATCAATTCACGGTATCTTAATTTAAAACAACTTACATTTATTCTCTCTCTCTCATAATAGTCGCCACGTTGCGCGACTTCCATTTCCCACGTATACATACATATTACACTACGTGCATTGGGTGTGTACAAGTTGCCGCCGGTTATACCTGTATAATTTAAGTACAGTTATCTGTTAAGTATGGCTGTATTTATGTTTTCTATCTGATAATTAACCCCTAGGGTCCCTATTGAAAAAATGCATTTTTGTCAATAACGTTATACGTCACGTTTCCCACAATCCTTTTTCAACTGTAATTTTTACTTTATTTAGATTATAGAATTTCTCTAGCGAAAACTAATAAATTAATATAAAAAGCAGCTTCGATAATCACTTGTTTCACTTTAAATTTAATGAGCATAAACATTAGATTTCACTGTCTGTTGACATTACAAATAAAAGTAAGATTGGCGGTCTTTCAGTTTGAGCTTTTTGCTACATTTAACAAGATAAGTGTTTTGCGTCCGAATTTATTTACGAGGAAGGGAAACTACGCCTCTCTGTGTGTGCATGCTATTGAAGTTCCGAAAAAATGTATTTTAAAACGTAAATAGAAGTGATGACAGCTCTTTTTATTTTACGTTCTAGTTTCTTGTTTTGTTTGGCTATTAGCATACCATCGGTTGATTTCATAATTACAACTAATAGAAAGAAAAACTTAAAATTGCATTTCCACTTATTTAATATTCAGAATTGGTTTTTTTAATGCGGTTATAAATAGAAATGACAATTCAATTGGCGTGATAGTTGAAAAATCGAAAACTTTAGTGATATAAACTTTTAAATGTAAAATTTGTTTTTGTTAGTGGTCACAAGCACAGAATTATTGATTAATTTTTTGTACTATTGTCTCAATAGGGTTTTGGGAAACACCGGCATGGTTTACAATCTGAATTATTGTGTTTCATAGACATTTAATTTTCTCTTTGGAAAGTTTCTTTGTTGACTAAACGATGTTTTGAAGTCTGGCTAACGCTATGTCATTTTACAAAACCACAAATTACAATAAGACGACTACGTCTCACCCTCAAATTCTATGGGTCTTTTTACAAGAATCTTAAGTTGCTATCTCCATTGCGGATACTTTCTCAAAGTTTGGAAAAATCTATTGATGATCAGGACTATTAATTTGTTGCCTTTTTTAGTGTTACCTAATTTTTTAAATAATTGTGGTCATTAAATTAGATATTATTTAGAAACGAACAATCTGTATGGCTTTCGTCCCGACAGAACTGCCTGCCGTAAATGCTCGATTTGTGATAAATGGTGTTTTGTCACCACGTTTACATTCTGTCATCTTCTGGATTATGGCGATCGACATAGTCCATTAGTGAAACTAAGACCAATTCTTCCAAATTTCAAATCTCCACAAAACCATTCTAAACAAAATTCTTCTCAAGCGCAAAAGAATTTCTTTCCGTCCTAAAGATACAGTAAACGACGACATTCTAACTGTTGACTTCTTTCTCTTCGTACAACAAATTCTAGCCAATTCGACGCGTCGATTACAAGAAGATTCTTATCTTCTAAAGACCGCTAGGAAACTGATCCATTAAATACCATTATAGTGGTGTAATTTTGAGGAGTAGCAGTTTTTCTTATTTATAAATAATTTCGGACTTGGTCAGTTTTTTTTATTGCAGCAGTCCCAATAGCAAACTGCTAAAATTAGCTCGTTTTTGTACCCCCTTCTGTTGCTGATTACTAAGAGTTTTTTGATCGTTTTTGTTTTTTAGATTTTTTTCTTGTTGATCCAATTGATTTGTTAACAATATAAACATGTAATGACAGATCCAGAATTCACAGCAGGTGCTCAACAGAATAAGTTGATTCAGCTGGACTTGGCCCAAAATTAATGGATGAGATAAAATGATCATGTGGCAAATTTAAAATAAAAAATTAAAGCTTTTCCAAGGCATGTAGTATGAACGACAGTTTCAAACGGGACACAGTAGTTTTCTTCATTGGTCCTATAATGTTCATTTACCCATCATAATACTTGACGTTTGCATAACGTTTATACGAGGATTCTTCATTGGAAACACGTTTAGAAGCTGTAAGACATTTTTTATTCAACAAATTCAATATTTCCGGTTGTTTGCGGAATCATTCCCTAACAGCAATCTCTACCTCTGCGTCCGAATTGAATCACCGTCATTTTAGTGACTGTTTTAATGGGCCGAACACCTGAAAATCACACGGCGACAAGTCGAGACTGTACGGCAGATGTTTTAAGACTTCCCATTTCATACGCCCAAACAGATCTTGAGCTGTATGAGTCACATGGGGTCGAGCATTATCATATACAAGAATGACACCACTTGTGAGCGTTCTGGGACGTTTATTCTTGATGCTGACATGTAAGCGTTTTAAGGTATCAGCGTTAATGTTTAGACTAGGTTTTTTAAAATCCAAGAGCAGCACACCCTCGAAATCAAAAAATACGGTCACCATTACTTTTCCTGCCGAAGGTTGAGACCGACATTTTTTTGCCTTCGGAGATTGTGGATGCTTCCATGTTCTGCATACTTTGACGTTTGGATTCTGGTTCGTAGTGATAACATCAAGACTCATCACTGGCAACAATTTGGTGTAAAAGGGCATTACCTTGTTGTTGATAGCACATCAAATGCTGTAATGATAAGGCCGAACGCAAATTCTTCTGTTTATCAGTAAGCAGTCGTGAAATCCACTGAGCAGCAACTTTGTGATAACCAAGACTATGAATTATGGAATGGACAATTCCCAAGCTGATATTCGACATCTGAAAAATTTAACTGTGATACGCCTATTTGCGCGTAAAGCAGTTTCCAGCTGTCTCACATTTTCATCTGATGCAGCAACACGTGCAGGTCCGGGACGGGCCAAATCTTGAGTGGATTCTCTTCCTTGTCGAAATTTTCTGTACCATTCAACCACTGTCGTATGAGAATAACTGTAGTCACCATATACAACTTTCATTCTCGTATAAATTTCCATTAGCTGTGACGACCTTCAGCTGCCAAAAATTGAATAACAGCACGCAGATTATTTTTGAGCGGATTTTCGATCGTGAATGCCATTTTGTAACTCAGTAACAATGCTTAGAGAAGGGTCAAACGCAAATATTTTTGACAAATGCGTCATTAAACGAACAAAACCTCAAATGAATTCCGTTGCCGTGACGACGAAATCATCGATACCCTGATAAACATATTTCCATTGAACAATGTAAATTCAAATGTATACTAGCCCAAAAATATATTGCAGTAATTTCTATACAGTGTGTCCACATTTCGATACTCACTATTGGGATCTCGGAAAATGTAAGAGATACGAAGTCGGTTAAATTAGAAAAGTTTTGGCTATTTTGAAGATCAGTTTATTTATACTTTTGTTTTTTCAAAAAAGTTCACGGTTTACTAGATATTTGCTAAAAACAAAATTATCTTATTTTTTTAAAGTGAAATATCTCAGAAACGAACAAGGATAGAAAAGAACGTTTTAGAGAATTTTCTCTGAAACAAAAAAATTATTTTCGCAATTGTTCTTTTCTATCCTTGTTCGTTCCTGAGATATGTCACTCAAAAAAAATAAGATAATTTCGTTTTTAGCAAATATCTAGTACGCCGTGAACTTTTTTGAAAAAACAATAGCATAAGTAAACTGATCTCTAAAATAGCCAAATATTTTCTAATGTAACCGACTTGGTATCTCTTACAATTTCCAAGATCCCAATAGTGAGCATCGAAATGTGGACACACTGTATAGTTTGGGCTACTGACGATGCGAATCTCAAAATTGCAAAGCTCTCAGAACTTCGCAGGCTTTTCTCCGGTCTCTGTATACATACAAAATGTTTCTTGTACTGAGACATACCAACCGTCTTGAATTTGTTTTGCAGAAAACGAATTGACTTCACATTTTCGTATTCACAGTGGAGAAAAACTCTAAATTTTGATGGCTGCCTGGCTCTGCAGTTCACAAATTCATTTCTATGGATAACTTATCGTACTAAAAAGTTCGGTATACATACTACAGTTACATGAAAATTATTGTTTCTAGTTTCGAAATTACTGATATTGTTGATAAGCAAATATTGTGTTTGTTAATAATAACCTGCAGAAAATAAGTTGTTTTAAGTTAAGTTCTTGGCAATTTTTTTTGGTTTGAGTTTTTTTTTATTGATAGCTAGTCAATAATTTCAGCGTTGTAGATTGTCCTAGATTTAAAAAATACTGTTATAGAGAAACTTCGCAACCTTACGCTAAACTGGCAATACCGACAGAATAGAAAAATTGATATGACATCCATTACTGGTAAAAAACTGTTGAAATGTTAATTGTGTATAATATTCCTAGCTAAATTCAACAAAATATTTCGTACCTCTTTAGAAAGAATTTTTGCCGGCGCTCTTGCTCATTCATATCAAGATTAAATTTATCCATCGATATCATTTCTTAAATCCTATTTGATTTGAACTTCAACTATGTAACATACACCTAAATTATAAATGTTCAGGAACCATGGTGGAAGCAGTACTAATCATATCTCAGCAGGTAGGCTTTTGTATATTTTTCAAATCTACACTGAACTACTTATTTAAATATGTAGCTTTTCAATTGGACTATTAGTCAGTAATTATGTGCGAATTTATTTTTCACATTTAAGAAGTTGGCGTTTCTAAAAGTTTTCCGCACTGGGGACAAGCCGTTTTAAACCATACTGGCCCCCTAAACCTAGCGTTTTTGAAAAGGATATGAAACCTTAGTCGCCGTCTAAAGTGTTCCTAACGGTATTTCCGTTTGTGAATTTCTAAAAAGGTTACTCGCTATGTGCACCTACAATTTTTTTCCTAAAATTGTAACGTTTCTGACCATTTTAATACTACTAATTTTGCAGGTAAGATATTTTAATATAGAAATTCTACGTCATTTATTTGTGAAATTCTGATTGTGTTTTTCTTTTTAATATCTAAAGTGTATATATTTGTACATCCTGTGTGTAGGTTAATTATAGACTTTAAGTTATGCTAAATACATATTAACTCATCTAATTCTTCATGAACAAACCTGTTCTCCAAAATTGGCGGCAGATATAATTATTAGCTAGAGGGAAACTTCCTATTAGTCAAGCTCAAAGAACACGTACTGCCTTTTCTCTTTGATGTTGATATTACAATATACTACACATACGCATGTGTGTGTGCGTATAATCACATAAAGTTTGTGATATAAATAATGTTTTGCTAATAAAAGATTTAGATAGGATATTAACTAACATGTGCTTGTGACAAACTGCTGGTGAAATTCGTGTTCGAATATAATAAATTGCCATGCAATTCAAGTTCGGTCAAGATTAATGTGTACAAAATTCTGCGGGTTTTTTATTGGGGCCCGCATGTAAAAGAGGAGTGAAGGTGCTTATTAATGGTTACAAGATCGTTCTTAATAAAAGAAAAAATTCCATACCGCATTCTCGTAACTTCTGACCAATATAATCATTTATTTGATCATGTTTACCGAGAAATATTGTTGGCCCTTTCAAAATTGCTTTAACGTAAGTCATTTCATTTTTTTTGTACAAGCGGATGTCCTTGGTTTGTCTAAAATCGATAATTTAACAAATAAATTAATACGGTTAATTTAAAGAGGAAGTTCCGTCTTGTAATGGAAATCAAAATGCCAAAATTTCTATTTTATTTATGGTTTGTCTCTTTTTTTCCTAAGATTTGCATACCATTGAGAGGATAACCATAAAAGGCATATGTCTGTCTATCCAACTCAGATTTTATCTTGTCTAATAGTCGGTTGATATCCTCATTATGGTAATGCGAATTAAAATGTTACAGCACTTCCTGATATCTGATGCACGTGCGTATCTGATAACAACCCACGACGCTAAATTTTCACAAGTGTATTTGCAACATTACAACCACAAAACTGCCTACATAATGGGTGTAATAAAGTTGCATTAAAAAAACCGACAGCAGCATCAGACGACATGCTGTGAGCCCGCGGCTATTTTATTGTAGAATGAAACCATCGAGATCCGCTACTTAATTTGCATTTCTTTCTAGCTCATAGTCATATGTGTGCTGCACAAACCCATACGAGCAATGCATATATAAACATTTTCAGTTACGTAATTATTGTTACGCACCTATGATAAGCATAAGTGTGTTACTATGTAGTATATCTATCTATCTATTTAGCTTGTTAACTGTACGTGTTGGTCAATTGTAGCTATTTATTTAATTTTTGTTTTCTAAATATATATAGTCTATAAACAACACCGCAATAATGTCATACTTATTATAAAACAATGTAGATATGTTTTATTTTAATTATATAGTAAATTTTAAATAACTGTATATCGTATTCTTTTGTATAATAGTTCTGTTGATAAAGGCAATTTTCAACGCACCAATGCAGTATGAGTGTGTGTGGATACGTGTGGGCGTAGGCTAGCGGCAAAGCTGAAATGCTAATCCACAAATAATGCACAGAGATCTAGTCTAGCCAGCTGTGACGTCATCGCTAGGCATACCACACTCTTTGATCAAGTTGCCATGCATTCTGATGCATCGCATTTTGTGGGCGATAAAGTGTACAGTATATTAATAAATTATGCCCTTGCTCCTTTTTATTGTACATAGTCATTGTAAATTAATTCGTTTTACACTCGTGTAACTGTCAATGAATGAATTAATTGCCATCCCGGTGGAGTTTTATGGGAAACATGAAAATTTGCTACGTGCCATCGATCAAGTTAGCTTTATAAATGAAAGGCTTTTTGTTTAAATTCTTGGAATTATGCTTAAAAGTGTTTTTTAAAATGCAGTTTAATGAGGATTGTATTAATAAATTTTTAAGTAGCTGGACGGGATTATGCAAAAAGGAATATATCCGCTTGGATATTGTTGGTGGGATTTTTTGTGCATTTGTTTCTTAGGCGCCACGTAAAGCTCCCACCGTTTAGATTCGTATCTGTATTAAATTATATTTTCAGGCCTTTGTCCAAAACGGCTTAAGTAATTCCTAGGCTAACCATTATTTAGTTTCACAATTCTAATATGTCTAGATTTTTAAAGTAGCTGCAAACAAGCTAAATGACATCTGCGTTCATCTTCTTTTCTTTGTTTGGTATCTTACGTCCTTATACCTGAAGCGTCTTATTCATTATAATAGTTAAGAATTTCTCAAGCTATTTGTTTTCATACATTCATTCTTTTGCTAATACTTGGTAGTGATATTCGGGTATTTCTTGTTTGTATTCTTGATTTAGTATCCTGGACTGATTTTCAAGAATTTCTTCTCTTTTGCTTTCTTTGCATTGGGTGGCTAAAATTTCCAGGTAACAATAAAGGGAAACTCGAGCCAAGATCTTCCTAATAACACCGGAGCCGGTTTACCTTGTTTACCACATGGTGCCTTAAGAGATTTTACCCTGTGTTAGTCACTGCTGGTTGTTTGATGAAGAACAAATCCAAACTTTCAGTCAGATTAATTGTATGAAAATACTTAGAAAGTGAGAGCAACGAAACCAGTAGGAGAATGAACGGAGGGAAAGAGAAAATGAAATTTGGCTGCAGTGAACAAAAGGCAATTCAAATGAGTTAAGTTAATGGATCACTGATGGTGATCCGGTAAAGCCTAATCCTCAGCCATATTAGCTTCCCAAAACAAATTTACACAAGAACACCTACCAAACTGCGAGTTGACCGAGAGGACTAAATTTATCTATTAGATAACTTACTTGGGTAGATTAGTGGGTTAGTGAAGAGAAGATCAAGTAGGCGAAATGTGCCCACAAAGTAACTTATCTGGTTACGCTAATGGCTCAATGCCCCGAGGTGGCGTGATACATATCCATTAATCTGCATTCGGCGCTGCATAACCAGATTTCTCAAACTAAAAGGCAAGCGTCATTAGTCGGCTTAGCCTTGGAACTAGTGGGATTCCTTTCAAGAATGACAAGATACGCGTAAAGGAACGGGAGCAAATAGTAGCAGCGATAAAACGCGTCCTGAAGACAGCCAAAACAATTCCGCTAATCAACCATTGCAGACGGTGTGATGGATGGAGAACGAAACCTGATCGTACAACGCACGCCAAGATCATACAATTTTTATGGTATTTGAATACCTATGTTGATTTATTGTCTTTTTAATTGAACTAAAAGATTGTCCAAGAAATAGAGATAATAACTTTCTGCTAACATTATTGTAACCAGTTAAGGATCTACAATCTAGTTACGCCGTGGTATTTCCCTAAATAATCTGTGTACTAGTAGTTTATGACAATAATCGATTTACTAATCAGTAGTTGTCAGAATTTCGTAGAAAGAAAAGGGAACGCTGTCGAAACCCATTATCCAAATCTACAAAAACATTACAAATTGCAATAAGTTTAGAACATTTTGTTTCTTCCAAAACTGCAAAAAGATTCATTGTTTGCTAGCATAGCTAATAACGTTGAGAAAGTGAAGAACATTTTCAAAAAAACCATTTTTGATGAAACCATGACTGATGACTAGTATTTGGAAAAATGCGTTAAAGAACTTTCATATCGAAGAATAAAAATCGCAAAGTACTTTTCCAGCCTAACCAAGAAAGTTGCAAGTTATTTGTAACAACAAGAAATTACTTTTTATCGAAATTTGAATACGCCCTTCATGTTCTTAAAATAAGGGGTATTGAACGTTTTTGGGCCTTATACAAAAAGAAATTATTAGAGACGTGGTGTTACGCCAAAAGATCTTGCTAGATTTCGAAAAGTGTTCAAGACAATTTTGGGAGAAGTTGCCGAAAGTAACGGAAAAGAGATAATGGGGACACGGCTACAAGTCGTTAGGATTTTGAAGACTTTTTTCTAAATGTGCAAACAAAGTGGATAAAATAAGCCTTTTGTGTTCTTGAGAAAAATTCAAATTTAATATAAAGAAGAATGCTTGAAATGCAAAATCTTCTAAAATTCAGTCCTGTGGTCAACTGGCATTGTTCAATAAACAGAAGTAAATAAAAATAAATTATATTTGATATTCCAACTAGCAGTACAATTGGCAAACATACATTGCGAGTAAACCATAACAAAAGCGAAGTGAAAGTAGGCCAGAACCGGCAAATCTAAACTCGCTCGACTACAAGTAGAGAGAATCGCGGTGGCAAAAATGTTAATTAGTACCAAGCTACCTAAACCATGAGACAAATCTTCATGTAACTCAAACTTTCATTGGTTCTGAACCCTTTTTGAGTTGCATCGGTTTAGGGTAAATATTGAGTGAATTCAGAGACTACAAATGGGCCCAGAACCTATCCTGGATGCTGGGTAAAAGTTACTTAATTCGAAATTTATTAATTAGAGTCGTCACCTGCCAGTTTTTCTAACTCGAGGACAGTTATTTAAGCTAGACTTGACAGAACGCCTTAGAAGAGGAAGCCTCTAAGAAAAGAATTCTATAGATGAGCCTAACTCTCTTCTCCATTTTTTTGTGTCGATAATGGTAAGATGGATTCCAATTCATGTAAATTTTTTTTTACTTGAAGTCTCTTTTGGCATTTGAAGCTTTGTTATGAATAGTACGATTTTAGTAACAGATGCAGCTCGTACTCAAAGAGCTTTGGTCTTCAAGAACGCAAAAAATTCATCGTGAAGAATAAAACCTTGAGAATCTTATATACAGAGTGCCTATGAGAGAAAGAACTCGTTTTTGTCCTTAAGCTTTTACCATTGACTCGGATTCTTTTTATTTTCTATTTTTTTACTCTAATGCTTCCTAATTGACTGTAGAAAAAATGAATTATGTTATTGATTGAAAGAGCAAAAAAACCCCGATTACTCGTAGAAGAAAATTTTACACAAAGTGTTTTATGAGCAACTGCAGATTAGACCTAGGGTGTGTCAAAGACCAATAGGCAAAACTCATTTTGAACTCATATTAGTAATGACCTATACCTTCTGGTATAAAGAAAGTGAAAAATTCTCATTAGAACAATTACAAGATTTGCTATATGGGAATTCCAAGTTCTTTTCTATAGTTTGCAGTTTTGGCTTTGGGTTTTCAATTTATGTAGTAAAATCGATCTATCCTGATACCATTGCAGTTTCCGAAAGGTTTATCAAAAACATGTTTATTATTAATTTCTAGGTTTTGTCTTTCATGAAAGTCGATCTAGATCTTAATTATAATTGAAGTATTTACGAAAAAGAATTTCTAGTAAAAGCTTGGACTTTCTTACTTTCTGGTTCTTTTTTGATGAAAATGGTTTGTTTATCGAAAATCGACCCAGATTGTGCGATATCCATGCAAGTAAAATTAAACATTGGGCACTATATCGAGATATCAGCAAAATCGTTTTATAGATAGATAATTTATGTTAAGACTTGAACCTGCCCAAAATATTCCTAGTTCAAATTGATTATTGTAATATAATTAGTCTCTATGTTGGGGATAAGTTCTCCCCTAGTAGTATTTTACCATTCCCATTTATTTAATATTATGTCGTAAATCTAATTAACAATAGGGAAAGGGTTAGAATAATTAAGGGGTCATAAATCTGCACATTCAAGAAATGATAATGATAATAAGTAGCTATACATTTAACCAAGTTCGCCAACTAAACGTTAATCGTGCGTGAAAAACTTAATCGATTGGGTTTTCCTTTGAAGATTAAGGAAAAACTGTAGGTTAAAAATTGTGTAAAATTCTAAAATGGTCAGTTATAAAACATTATTTGCAACATTTATTGGAGGAAAAAATGAGATACCCACGTCCTTAGTTTTAATTGATTTTTAACCCGGGTATGCAAATAAAGTTTTATAGTTTTATTTGGCGATGTAAAAATCCATTCTCTTAACACCAACTCGATTTGTAAGTGTAAATAATATTCCAGAAATTACTTTCAATAAAAATTACAAGGACGTAATTTTTTATTGTTTTAATGGTTGGTTTTTTATTGTTTGCAAAAAGAGCTTTAATTTTTATTTGTCGTTTTTCTTGAACATTAATAATTTTAGAAATACAAAACAAAAGTTCATTGTATTTTTGTGTGATACGGATGCCAAGGAAAACTTGTGTACCTACCACATTTATTTAATAGATTTTCAAATGGCATTTTGGTTGTATAACTAAAAATCGAATTTATATTTTTTAGTCGTTAATAGTTTTCTATAACCCCCAATAAACTGTGATGTCATAAAATGTGATATTAAAAATGTTTCCAACGCATTTTGATGACGAAAGCCTATTAAGTTTCTTTAAAATTCTCTTAATTGTACTTGGCTTGTGTATGTAATTTTGTTCTGGTTTTAGATAGTTAGATCTTCAGAATTTAAAATTATCAAAATACCGTCTTCAGTAAATGATAAAACACCTTGACCTTATCATGTTGTGCATGCCCATTTTCACGTTTTAATTTTGAAAATAATTGCAAAACATAGTTCTGCACTTCATAGTACTAAACGTGTCAAATACCATGCACGAATAAAAAACCTGAATGCAAAGAAAATCAATACTATGGTGTCGTGATCTTGAATACACGACCTTTAATTTTACTCTTTGACTGGTTTCTCTTTATCACGTGTTTCCATTGTATTTCTTAACTTTTCATTTTGATGTCTTCTTTTTGATTTGCCCATTTAACTTAGTTCTGCATATTGTCTAATCTGACAATTGTTGAACATGTTCCAGCGATTTTAGTAGAATCATCATTTACAGTGATGTTCACTTATAACGAACCCGGTTAAACCGAACTCTTGCTTGTAACGAACCAGTTTGAAAGGTACAAACCACAGTTCCATAAGAACTGTGTTAAATTTTTCTTCATATAACGAACTCAGTTATAACGATCTTTCGGATAAAACGAACCGTTTTTCGTATATAAAATATCAAATATTTCCGGTTAGAGCGAACTTTTAAGTATAAAATAAGGAACTTCTCCGAAAGTAAAACCGTACTAGCACATTAGCACATTCTAGATACAAACAGTATTCAACGGTCAGTATCGTGTCGCCAATCGTTCGGTATGCTTACTTGCGCTTACTAGTAAAAAAATGTTTTAAACAAAAAGCGAAACTGTTTTACATTAAAAGAGAAATATGAAATTATAAAACGTTTACAAAGAGGTGTAAAACAAAGTGAAACATGTCGTGAAATGAAATTAAGTAAATCAACAGTTGCTACAATTTGGAAGACAAAAGATAAAATATTGGAAAATTTTGAACAATTAAATTCGAGTATTGACAAAATTAAAAACCGCACTTAGTTGACCAACAACTGTTAAAATGGTTTAGCCAGCAAAGAGCTAATAATGTGACTGTGAGTGATACCGTGTTACAAACAAAGCAAAAAACATTACGGTTCAAGGAAGAGACTTGCGTTTGTGGAAAAATGTCCAATATATGAATTTTTTAAGTAAAGATGGTGTATACAGTGTGTCCAAGCATGGGGATCTTGGAAACGGTAAGAGGTACAGCATCGGTTAAATGGAATGAAAGTTGGCTATTCATAGAACCTTTTTGTTGGCGTTTGCAAATCTAGATATCTTGGATAGTTTCAAAGATTATTTTTTCTTTCCTTTATTTAAAGAGATATAAGAAAACTAAAACCACTTTTCCTGTACAACTTTTCGGTTTCGAGTAACCATCATCAACCTCATTTTTTTAAATAGGTGGAAAAACAATTGAAAATTGTTTTGGCTAGCTCTTGTTGTCACGATTCTAATGATGTAAACATGATAGGGTTATTTCGGTTTTGATTTTTTGTGTTGAACGCTGCTGGGAGCAACTGTAATAATTGCTGTTCATCTTCAAAATTTTGGTTGAGCACATGATTTTTGACATAACCGCAGAGGAAAGAAATCTAATGGTGTTAGATCAGGTGATCGTGCAGGCCAGAATACTGCAGAATGCATTAATTTATAGCATAAGAAATCAAAATAACTCGATCAAGTTTACATCATTAGAATCGTGACAGCAAGAGCTATTCAAAACTATTTTCAATTGTTTTTCCGCCTATTTAAAAAAATGAGGTTGATGATGGTTACTCGAAACCGAAACGTTGTACAGGAATTTTGTTAGCATATTTTAATAGAGAACAAAAAGTGACAATGGAAAAGTGGTTTTAGTTTTCCGATATCTCTTCAAATAAATAAAAGAGAAAATAATAACGAAAATCGAGAAGTCTACTTTTTCTTAAATATCTCTGAAACTATCCAAGATATCTAGATTTTGCAAACGCCAACAAAAAGGTCTAATAAATAGCCAACTTTCGTCCCATTCAACCGATGCTGTATCTTTTACCGTTTAAAAGATCCTCATGCTGTGCATCCTTATCTTGGACACACTGTATATTATTACCTGTAACTATCTAGAACTCTTTATGTTTCCTTTTGTTCCTAATTATATTTTATAAATGTAAAAAATAAAATAAAAGGGTTAAATCAGACGGTAGCGGATTTTGTAACTTATCACTTACAACGAACTTCGGTTATAACGAACCGTTCGTGACGGTCCCTTGGAGTTCGTTATAAGCGGACTTTACTGTATTTTCATTTGTGTTTTATTTCGAAGTGAATAGGAAAAGGTAAATAGAAGCGTTGCATTTTGCACTTCGTTAACTTTGGAATTTTAATCTTTTGCTTTAATCACGAACAAAACTAGACTTGATATTTTGTTCGAAATCAGTCCTATCTGTTTTGTCTATTTAGCAAAAAGATACAATGTGGTAAATAATTGTTAGGGTTCTTCTCCAACTTTGCACAACAAAACCAACTATAGCAAGTAAATCAAGTCAACTCTTCTAAAATTAGTTTCGATGTTTTTTAAGAAAGTCGACGCTATCATATTCTTGTTATTGTTGCTTAAAAAAAATAAATACGAACGGTTTTAAGTGTTTCACTTTTTTTGGGTGCTACTCTGTATACTTGAATAGTCATGTCAAATACTAATAATCTTTTTGGAACACTGAAATGCTGAGCTTGAGACTTTTCCCATTAAAGAAATCCTGTTCGTGTTGCTTTGCGGTTTCCAAAGAATCGATGACGTAATAGAGATAAATCTTCCCTTTTCAGCCAGGGTTATGCATCAACGCTGCAGCAGCATAAATTGCTCTCGTAGAGTCTCTTTGCAGTATTCCTTGTGGAAACTATCGTAGAAACAATTACTGATTGGTTTTCTAGTGTTGGCGGCAGTGCTTGGATGGTTGATTGTTTATGACATTTTCTGATAGCGCAGAAATTAGAAACTGTACTGTACTTTTCAGAACTACACCATCGTAGTGTTTGGTGTCTTCGAAGCTCAAGCTGAACTATTGACGCTGGATACTTGTAGTTGTAGTCCAACTCGAAGGAGCAGTTCTATATGAAAAATCTAAATTAATGGGACCTCGGTTGCACTTTTCTCATTCGAATGTGAACAGGAACATGAGATATGGATATTTGTATTGTCTTTGCTTCTATTACTTTTTAACAAACTTCTGTGGCACTTACGTGATGAGGGCTTATACACGTTATATCACGATACCTGCTGTAAAATAAAAAATGAAAAGAACTATACAATTGAACAGAATAAACATAAATCAATATTCAAACCATTTAGTACATAGGGTGACAACTTTTATGAATAGAAATAATAATGATAAAAAATTTTTCCAATCACATACATACAGTAAAGTATTTAAATTAACACTAATCTACACAATGAAAATGTTCAGTTAAGCAGAATATATTTTACAACGAAGATTTTAACAGGTAAACTTTGACCTCTAACGGTACTCCATTATCCTCTTGCCAAGATTAATTCTTCTGAGTCTTCACTTGCAATGTACGTTACAGTGTTTGATTGCTGCAATTCTGCAATGTTACTGTTTATTAATTTATACTACAACTTTGTTTACTGTATTTCGTTTTTGTAATCGTGCTCAATAATTTGAGATCGTCAACAAATATTTAAAAATAAATTCTACAAGAACTAATTATGCCATTTTCATAAATTTTCATAGTCATCAACATTGGTTTTTGTACAAAAAAAATTCCTCCATAGTCGGTTACCTTTTGATCCAATCTAAAATTTCGTTTTAATAGTGAAACTCCAATATAATTTTAACTAGCCTCACTTCCTTGATATACGTAGTTTGTTTTGTTGTCATTCAGAACTGATGAGATTTTTTTTTCAATTCAACGAACGGATTATTTTTCATTGACCCTTATATTCCCCCAGATGTGGACGATTTGTCACAGGAAACAATTTCCGAGATTGTACAATTTATCAATCGGACGGTATTTGCAAATGTATTCCTCCTCCTTTTAGCCGCTCGAATTCCTCTTTCCCAGGCTTCTTTCTATGCAGTTCGAGTTAACTCTTTCGGATTTGACTAGTAGACCAAACTTTCACGTTTGTCGGCAATATAGTTATGTGTAGGCGGAATAACGAACGAACTCCACATTTGGTCAGCAGCACAAGGTCGCAGTCTTCAACCTTGCTTCAATTGTATATGTGTGTGTGCACTTGCAGTTGCTGTCGGTGTATGTGCAGTGGTTAGTATGCGTGGGCCTTATAATTGTTGTTTGTCTGATAATAATGTTTGCAACATCAAACAAAACAAGTCTAGACTAATTTAGAGGAAGAGGAAATGATCCCAGTGATATTTGTATTTCGGCGAAATTTGTTTCAGTTTTGCCATACGAAGTAACGATCGGCAGAGGGAGTATTGAACTTGCTCCAGTCGTCGCTTCATTGTTTTTTATTTTTGTTTGTGTATTATGAGGAGGTTAATTAACTATAGTCATTTAGAATATGTTTATAAAAACATCCTTGTTTTGTTTTTTCTTACTGCTGCGCCTTAGCTTGGCATAATTTTAAATTGGAATTCAATTTAGAACCAATGAATTAATTCAAACGGAAAGCTCGACAAAATTTAAAAGTTATTGTTACAGCCTGTTTTTAATTATTGCGTTTCTTGAACATCTATTAAAAGTGGCTTGGCTTTAATGAAATTGCCTTGATTGATTATTTCCAAAGAACAACGGGAGAGACTATTGAATGCTTCGTTATTTATTCTATAGAACACGCTAATTGTTATCAAAGGGGGCGATGGACCGGAAACGAATGCCAAATTGTAATATAATGAAGTAAATTGCACGTGCTGCAGATTGTTTCAAATTTCAAATCAAATTATTATAAAAATGTAGTCTTGACCTTAATAGAATATGTGTGTGCGTTTGTAATTATTGCAATTATGTAATATTACATCAGAAAATAGAGTTCAATAAATAGAGTCAACAAAAAAAAGTTGAAAGGCGAGGCTGTATTAATTATGGTATGTAAATCTCGTTTTCCTACATTATACCTTGATTGCACAGAAGGTTTGAAAATGGAAGTTTTGTACCAGTAATGTTCAAATAGGTAGGTGTAAATTTATTACGGAAACATTTCAATGAATGACAAAATACAAAGTTCAGATGTTTATGTGCGACAGTTGGAGGTAAATTCAAATCGTGATAATTTAATACTACCGATGGTAGTAGGTATTATTCATCCGACGCAAGGAGGAAGTTATGGAAGTGTAAATTATTATTTATCATGCAGCATACACGAATGTAGTGTATGTAAGAAATCCAGGAAGTTATGGTTTATTTTAGTTGTTTCCAAGTAACCTCATTATTAACTTTATGTCTACGTATAACATAATGGAACTAATTGAGTCTCTAAGGAGGCATTCCATCCCTTGAAAAGATCATTAGAATGCAAAGATGTTCTCTAATATAGTACAGCATGAAACAAAATCTGTGCGTTAGATAAAATATGGCGCAGTCGGTAGAAAAATAAATCTAGAAAGTAAATTATAAAATAATAATTGAAAATAAGATAAATTGCTACTAACAGGTGCTTTCAAAGAAAAATTGCTCAAAGCTTTAGCCTGCAGTGTTTTGTTTGGTAAGTCATATCTTGAATTTAATTTTCTGTCGGGTACTTCCAATTCAAGTGACGGACACGCGAAAATATATTCACAGATAGCGATGTTACAGTGAAGAATGTTTACATTGCTCCGTGTTTCATGGGAGTTTATTAACAGATAGGTGGAAATTTGAATTCAAACTTAAGCGCTGACATCGAATAAGTAATTAACAAATGTGTTAGTTTATGTTCAAATGTTTCAATAAATATTTATGTTGTATTTTTTTTGTAGATTTAAGATGTTTACGATTTTGTATTTAAATAAATAGTTTCAAGTACAACTCTAATTTTTTCAAATTGTTCTCTGACTGTTTATAATTATTGTTGCTGAAATTAATTTGAAGTTTGTGTGGTCATCATAAGGTCAATAACGATAAAACAAAATTTAAGACCACAAATTATAACAGAAGATACAGAGTTTCTCAATAGAATGGATAACGCCATCAAATCGACAATTACGAACGACAGAATTATCAGTAAACGCCAAAAATCGGAATTAGAACTTTTGTATTCAGTGATGGATTTAGGCTTAGGCCGACGAGGCGGGGGGGGGGGGGGGGGCAAATTTGAGGCGCCACAAAATTTGAGAGACGATAAAAATTACCTTAACTTGGTGAAGTATCTAATTATTGAAATAAAAAAAATATTAATTGACCAATTGAAAACTTCGGGAATTACAAAAATATAAAAAAATTGAATAGATTTTTCTCAACTCTTTGTCTTTTGCCACAGCAATTGCTTTTTATATTTTTATTATTATACAGGGTGCCGGTAAATGCCAATAAAGCTTTAGATAGCAGTCTCCCTCAATCTCTTAAGATGACAAAATTGAAAACGCGAATGTTTGTCACACAAACCAAAAAAAGAAATTTAAACTTGGTAACGCTGCTGCAGGCAAATACAAAATTATTCGAATACAAGAACCACAGTATCGCAAGAAATCAAAGATTTATCAGTTTTTTATTCCAGCGATAATGACTATAAAATTGTCAAAACTTGAAAGAATTGCTGGCAACTAAGAACTAATTTTATCGAATTTATCAGTACACCCAAGACTTATAGGTTTGTCACATCTATTTTGTGGTAATATAATTCAATTTTTAACAGCATCTTCAAAAAGAGAAATATAACAGTTCTATGATTTATCAAGGGCAAGATTCATTTATTGAATTCGTAATGACTTCATTTGGATTTGATTCTTTGGTTTCTGTTTATTTAGTTAAAGATGTTAAATTCTGACCACTTGTACAACAACACTAAGCTGGGGAGAAATTTTCTTTTTGCAAATTTGCAATAAGCACTATATAAGAAGATGTTTACCTGAAGCTTTGTTGGCATTTATGGAACATCCTGTATATTTTATATACACCTTTAAAAAATAAAAAAGGCGCCATATTAAAATAGGCCTAGGGTGCAAATCTAACCTAAATCCGCTTCTGTTTGTATTACGTAACTCTTTGGTTCAGTTGTAAGAATTCCATATCTTGTTGATCTCGTAGCACTATGATTACCTCTTTCTGATCTTTAGTCGACTTTATAATTGGATGTGATCTTTGATACACCATCTTGTCATTCATGTAAGTTAATTTGCGTGCAGTAGCTTCAAACAGAAAATTCCGTACAAGAACCTTAACCGATTAAGTCAGTCAAAGACCTTAAAGACTTGAATTCTTTTTAGATCTTGTTTACATAATTTGCTTAGAAGTGAACCAAGTTTGATTTTTTATTGAATATTGTTATTATGAATCAAAAAATAAACTGTCTTTGCCATGTGGCAACTCTAGGACTTTCTCACACGAAATTGTAAATGATCACTAAAATAGAGACTTATACTCAAATGCTTTTGTATGAAAAATAGTGTTACATTCTACACACATCCCTAACCTGCATTTGCTAGAAATCGATCACAACGCATTGCATTATTATATTGTTTCAATCCTGATGTCATATACAGACACCCAGTAATATTCTTTTCCAGTAGTTTCTTGTAGCCACTTACAATTAGCAAAGCAAAGCAAAGATTATAATTATTCCTGCTGCTGCAAAGCACCATCAGAGGCCACTGTAGGCAGATGCCTTTTCGGTCTTGGTGGAATTTGGTGGTTTGGTTAGTGAACGCTGCTGCACGCGGTCAAGGATGAGAAGCGATGGTTGATTGCAAACATATCTGGTCAGTAAAAGGGGAAGTGTGAAGGTCCAGGGCAACCACGGGGAGCACGTCACTCATACTAGAAGTGCACCACGTTACAATTAGTATTCCAACGAAACACTTTATTTCCTCTATGGAAACGTTGAGGTTATTACAATTTAGATAAAATACATACTCTTGTATTTGCTCAGAGAGCAGAGAGAAAACGGCATAGTCAAAAAATGCTCAAATAATTCAGTAGCTGATTTGTCTTTATAAAAGTTATAATTGCTGCTTGGAAATACCTTACGATTATCAGTGATATCACCGCGTACCCATTCCATAGTTTTAGGTATTTAGATGTTTAATACACTTGATTTGGAATATCAGGTTGCTTTGGCGCGTTTCCTGAACATTTAGGCAGATTGGCATTATCTTCAGCTGGTGCTTGGTCAATACTATTTGATTTTGTTACAATTTCTGCTTCAGCAAGTACTTATCTACTAGTAAAGTGATTGGGAATTACCTCTGAATCCTCGGCGGTTAGTTCATGCGGCGTGGAGATGTTACATAAATATCAGTCGCATTCTCATCATCGTCGGAGTATACAATTTCTAAAGCTTCTTGCAATGTAAGGTCACCTCTGTATAAAAAATAGTAAGAAACTCGTGCGAATATCCTAACTATATTTTTAAAAAAGCTAGAGAAGTCTGTATTGCACATGAGTACCTTAGGGTTATCATCCTAATCCAAAATACAATTAATGTATACACAAGTGCAATCAAAATGTAGTTACAATGTAGTACAAGGCTCAAGGATGAAAAACAAAATTACTTGACCATCACATTACTAACTAAAACTAAAAGAATTACCTTTGCAGAAACTTTAACAACAGTAAAACAGAACAAGCTTAATATCCCACGTTGGGCGCCAGATTTGTCAGTTATAAATTATAACAGTGTTGTTCAGATCATCAATCAATGTAGCCATCTACAGTTAATGTACAGAGAAGTGCAACCAATGCTTTTGAATTAACCGAATAATAGTAGATAGTATAACACACGGGAAATACAAGGCCAACAAATAAAATAACGTGAATATCACAAGATCAACTAAGAACGAAGAGTGGCCATTAGAAAAACATCAATAACGATAAAATAGAGCAAAATCAAGGCCCCACGTTGGGCACCAAAATCGACCGAACTCAACACTATTGTACGCAGCTTTTAATACCAAACAATTTAATCCGTATGGAACGTAACACCAAATTAATAAAGACTAAGGTAAAATAGACAATCGACATTAAGGAATGTTAAAGGAAGCATTTTAGACAATTAATCAGGGTTGACTCTGTGAAATTTAAAAATTAAAATCGGGTCGTACTCAAAATTATTAAATATTTAGGAAAAATAGAAGAAATACATCTTAAATCTACCAAAACGATCCAAATACATTTATTATTGGTTTTAGGAAAGTTAACTCTTCGATAGAATCTCAGTAATTGATTTTAATGTTCTATATTCGCTTTAAAACAACTTTTCTTGTGGAATAAGTTCAATTAACATAACAATTTTATTGGATAATTTGATCTTAAAGTGTCGCCATTAATAGATTTGTTATTTATTAATTCGTATCAAAATCAAGCATTTCTCACATTCTTCATAAAGACTTTAGTTAATTAATGACATTAATTGACTGTTTTTCTTTCCCAACTTGATAATTAGAAAATTATTATTCAAAACCGTTAACGTTAGTTTACATTGTCGCTCACTGTTCTTACAAGTTACAACATGCAGTAGTTGCTGAAAGCTTAGCCTGAATGAACGATCTAAAGAATATTTCTCTTAATTTTCTTTCACGACAGATTTCCACAACATTTGAACACGATGATGATGACGAAATTGTGGTTGCCGCGTTGATTCACATTAGGAACCAGATCCTACTTTTAGAGAGAGTTCCTGCTTATCTTTCGACATGCACAATCCATCACGGACCGGACAGGTTTTACATCTTTTATAATAACGGATATAACGGTTAACGAGAATACGTACATTGATTTTTCTCTTCAGCCATGGGCTGAATTTTTGTAGATAAAACTTCCCTTGCGGCTAAGCACGTTTAAATTAGGAGCCAGATTTTAACATTTTTCAGATTGAATCTTCACTGTCGTTGCTAAAATGTTAACCATTACATTCTTTTTATTAATAGATTTTTAGTGACAAAATGCGTTTAGGTTGTTGAATGGAAAACAGAAAGTTTTCTACGCAGTATCTCTATTAATAAATTGGATATCATGGTGAACATTAGAAAGAAGGATTCATTAGACAGTTCCTGTAAAATAACGAAATTTTCCTGGCTATAATTAACCATTCTCAGTATTTTCTTTTTGCTGTTTTAAAACTTTTTTCTTGTTAATTCATTAGTTTTTATAGCTGTTTTATACATAAAATGCAAACCGTGCTTGTATTTTATTCTTTCTCGTTTATTAAAAAATATGTTTGTCCAGTTAAGGATTAACTTCAATTGAAGATGAGGCAATAAATCAATCTCAATCATCATAGTTGTCTTCATGTTTTAAAAGGAAAATAAGTTCATAAAAACCGTCATTTTCAGATCTGGTACGCAATTTAAATGTCAGTCTTTCTTTAGGATGTATCATTGTAAAAAGAATAAACTAAGACTATTCAAATCAATTGTATAGTGAAATATCAAATTTATCTCATTGGATATTCCTTAGAAGAATGAAGAGGTAGTAAACTCGCCTTAAAACACTAAAATCAAAGCAGAAATTTCATGTCTGAGCCTAAAGTAAATATAAAAAATTTTAATTCATCTCATCTTCCATATGGAAGCTTTCTTCAGAAATAACTCGCTTGACACCTAGGACCGTCTTGGCTATTTCTCCTTTGGTTGTTGCTACTATATAATAACTGCGCGCTTCTCTGTTTCGGCCTATCCCACCTCACCTGACTCAACTTATCAAAATTTCTAGTCTACGAGTGAAGAGAAAGTTTATTCCTATAATGGCTACAAATCAACCATGACAAGTCAAAATCAAATAGGCTGAATATAATTTTTTTTATTCTTGTTGCGTGTATTGATCGACAGAATTAAGTCAAATTCCACTTTAAAAAACAATCGGTTGAAAACGGCTGCGCTGCAAAAGATAGGAATTCTAACTGAAGAACTTGATTTGACTGTATCTTGTATATGCACATCACAATGAACGCAACTTTTTCAACTTTTTTAAGTTTGATTTGACTTTTCTGAACTTTCCTCTATTCTCTTGAATCAGGAGATACTTTTGTATAAAACCAAGAATAGTTAATCGATTTGATTCCGTTTTCGGCTTGTCCATGTTTCCAATAGACTTACCTGTCCAATTTTGTTTAAACGTTCAACTCGAAGAATTGGTTATGTTTTCAAATGAAGATCAAAAACTCTAAAGCAGTTCAAACAAGTTTGACAGGTCGACTGATAAGTGACTTGAGACTCGGTAAACCGTAGGAGCAGCAAAAGAAATGAACCATAATCACTTAAACTGTAAATAATAATATGTAGCACATAAGTTAGTTAAAGTTAACCAAAGAAAGGTATAAATGCAATGAAGAATAAATAGAAAGAAGTTAAACCATTTCTGGTAATAATGAATAATAATTCGTGAACTTGGTGAAGTTTGATAGTTACGGGTAAAATGTCTACTTCTCATAAGCCGCCAAGATAATCAGACTACGGTTGTTCTTTTCAATTTATTATGGATTTAGATCGATTTCTTACATTTTTACAGAATTCACACAAAACAACCTTGTCATCTTTTGAGATATAGTTAACAAAGAACTGTATAAAAGTACATTAATAAGGGTGAAAGTTAAATAAATTAAACTGCAGATAGTCGAATTAGAGAAAAGGTAAATCCCGCGCTTGACTAACACAGTAACCAGTCAACAGTATTCTAGTATTTGAAGTATTAATCCGGCTCGAAGGACCATACTGTTTCAGTGAAACATACAATACACGTAGTGTTTTATCAAGACAAGATTTCTTGTCTTGCTTCCATATTTCTTGTCTTGTCTTGAATTTCAAGACAAGAAATTACAAACTTCTTGTCTTGCCAATTTCTTGTTGCTCTATTTCTTGTCTTGAATTAAGACTCTTGTATTTTAAACTGTAAACGTAGTGCAGCAGTGATATGTGATTCTTACAGTGATGTTAGATAGCGAATCTAGATATAAAAAATGTATTTTAATTTTAAGCAACGGCTTAATATGTAATAATAGTCAAGACACCGCACCGCTCTAGCGTACTCATATGCATTAATTTCTTGGCTACTTTGCTATGTACCTCTCTAAAATACTTGAGAATGAATTAAACGAAAGCGCGGAAGTACTCTATAAATTGCGTATAAAGAATCAAAGAGCATTATGTCCTAATCATTTTCATTGATGCCATCATAATCGATATTTTCCTGTAGACTAAAAACCCTACTTGAAATGTACAGCAAATTAATTTTTTATTTTATCTGTATTACTTTATATTTTCCTGGAGAAGTACCGAAATAAAGTGGTACGAAAGCTTGAAATTTTAATCTTTTAATTTTATTAAAAAATCAAGACTTAAAAAACCTGAAAAAATCTAGAAAAATTCATTTAACCAATTTAACTGATATTTTATATTGCTTCATTGCCGTCTTCCTTTAAAATAGTAAATATGTATTATGTATTTTGTTAATATTATTGCATACTTAAAAAGTCAGTTTTAATTGTATTATTCACTGTGTGTTTTCGTATTTATATATTAAAGAAAATCAATAAAATATATATATATACACTGAGATTCTTTCTTTGTTGCATAATTTACTTAATTAGAAAGTATAACAAACCACCTTACTTAATAAGAATTCTTATTACAATATGTTTAACTATAAATTAAATAATCAAGATTTCTTGAAAATCTTGAAATTTCTTGTCTAGAAAACTTGCTCTTGCTAAGTCACTTCTTGTCTTGTCTTGGTTTTTTGCTGATATTTCTCGTCTTGGTCTTGTCTTGTTTTAAGACGAGAACAAGACAAGACCAAGAAATTTGTGAAACACTAAATACACGACTGACTCACTTAATTTTTACTATTCGATGAGTTGTGGTGAATTTTTTAATGAAATGGGTATGATAGTTTGTACATGAGTATTAATCCGGCTCGAAGTAACATTATCATTATATAGTATGTCCACATTTCGATGCTCACTATTGCCATCTCGGAAATTGTAAGAGATACGAAGTCGGTTAAATTAGAAAAGATTTGGCTATTTTGGAGATCAGTTTACTTATGCTTTTGTTTTTCAAAAAAGTTTACGGCTTACTAGATATTTGCTAAAAACGAAATTATCTTATTTTTCTTTAAATATAAAGCATTTCCCACGTGCCATGGCTTTAAACATATGAAAATCATTGATTTTTGTCAGTTAAATTACATTTGTTATGTAACAACTGCTAAAACAAAACAAAAGACGCTTTTAAGATACTTTACAGAGCATTCACAGATGGCATCAAATAAGCAGCTAATGCCCCATAAAAGCGTATTTATTTTGTTTTAGCAACTTTTTCATAACAAATAAATTTCTTTGGTAAAACTCCTCGACTTTGTGTGTTAGATGTCATGGCACACTATGATGAAAAATGATTTTCACTTCATAACTCGGTAAAACAAAAGAATAGCTATGTCAAATCATGTATCATTGAAAAGCATTTAAGGCGTACTGTTCGGTAATATGGAAATCAAGTAGGCGTTTCATTAGAAAAAAAATTGGATTTACGTTTCACCGCCAAAGTAAAACAAAAGACAATTGCGAAAATAATTTTTTTGTGTTTTGGAGCAAATTCTCTAAAACACCCTCTTTGCTGTTATTTTCTATATTTGCTCATTCCTGAGATATTTCACTTAAAAAAATAAGATAATTTCGTTTTTAGCAAATATCTAGTAAGCCGTAAACTTTTTTGAAAAACAAAAGCATAAGTAAACTGATCTCCAAAATAGCCAAATCTTTTCTAATTTAACCGACTTCGTATCTCTTACAATTTCCGAGATCCCAATAGGGAGCATCGAAATGTGGACACACTGTATGTATACATTGGTGTGGAGTTTCCAACTTCCACTTAAATCGAATAATAATCGCAGTAATTTGTCTATCTTATTGAGTTAAATACCATTTAAGTAGTGCAACGCTAATCCTTTATACGTGATGATTATTACACTGATAACAGTTACATCTAAAACCGCTTATACATCTGAGTTTTGTATTGTAAGATAATTAAGCTCTAGGTTTACAGTATTATGCCGTTGAAACGTTGAAATTAAATCACCATGCCATCTCACAAAACGTTAAAGGCCAATTTCTGAAAGAAATTTCAGTGTGCATAATTATGTTACTTAGTTAACCCACTTAACCACATGCACGTTTTTATGAGAATCTTTTTTTCCAAAAACAATAATCATAGATGGCTTTCCTCATGTAAAAGCTAATCATTTCCTTTTCTATATTTGTTACTTTAACAGTTAGAACTAATTCGACTTCTGTAGTAAATGTGAAGTTCTAAAAGATTCTTATTGTATTTTGATTGAACGTTTTGTTAAATAAATGACAATAGAACGGTACCAACCTATTAGATAAACACCTCATTATATTAAAAGTACACTTATCGATCGGCCAGGCTTATTATAATAAAAAAAATCTATTAAAAAGCAGCTTAAACTACTTTGAACATAATAGAACTGTGTGACTCTCTTATTTACATAACAAAACGGTTAAAAATATTCTCAGCTGTAGGCACATCCCAATCTATTTCGGAAGCCGCAATTTATACTCGATCAAATGCCAGGCTATAATTGCGTTGGCTCTCGTTCTGTAGTTGATAGCAAAATCAAGGAGAAGAAAAGGAAGAGAACATGAAATAGATCCCAAAGCAAACACCACCACCGATGAGGTTATTAAAAGAGTACAATGGGGTAAAATGAACTTTTTTACAGAATACAACCGATACAGTTGGGAAAAAGAATTTATCCAAGTTCATTTCCTAGAAGTTAAAAATTGTTTTTAGGTTCACACTATGTAAAATACACCCGAGAGAATAAATTGCGACAATTTTGTTAGAAAATTAGATTCCCTTAAGAAAAGAGTTGTCAGAGTGAAAACTGAAAACTTTGTGATAATCTAATATTAGTGTAGAATATTCGAGTTTTATGTTTTTAATTACTTTCTCTCGGTTACTTTATAATTCTGTTTCGTGAGTAATAGATGTACAGAACGGAGCAATTAGCAGTTTTAAATGGATTGTTCTACTACAAGTAAGTTAAAACCACGTTGAGTTTTTGGCAGTTTGCAAGCAATGCGCCGCGGGTGCGTTGTATGTTGGGTGGGTCTTTGACCGTACCGAGTTCCCGACCCGAACGTCGAACCCTTATTATTGGCCCAATGTTTAGTTCGGTTCTTGATTGAAATAACACTCGATCTTTTTTTTCTTCGGTTTGCTTGCAGAATTGCTGCACTTTCTCCTTCCACCTATAACATTTTAACAAGTCGAAGAAACATTTATAGACGTTACTGTAAAAATAAAGTTGACACTTTAGTGAGACAAGAATTTATGTATTTACTGCCAGAAGGATTTAATTATGATTTCTTATGCGCTTATTGCGGTTGAATAACTGAGTTACTTTTACGGGAAGATTCTTTTATGAATATATGTTCCAACTGTAATGGATTTATAATAAATAAAAACAAGAGAATTTATTGATTCTGATTAACAAGTAGATAATTGCGTCTCAAGTGTAAAAGTCAAGAAATTTGTAGAAAGAGTTATGATTAATCTATGGGCATTTTGTGGTTCATTGAATGAATTATTATACTTCTTGGTTTGCTCACATCGGTGATGTCATCTATGGCACCGCATATTAACGTTGAAATTAGACAAGTCGCTACCTTAGATGTATTTTCTTGAGTTAATGCGTAATAACTTTATGCAATAATACACGCTAACAAAAAGCATTGCACAGATACGATTGGAGAATTCGGATGGTGGTTGCTCTAAATCGATGGAAAAATAAACTAGAGAATGAATAGAAAAAGGAGATAGGTACGGTTGAGGGTTATTTCCAACAAATCACAGGTAGTGATGTTTGCTGTTGTAAAATATGAAAGGGTAGCTTTTGGAAAAAAGTAAACCAGATTTCTGGAAGAAGAATTTAGCCTACGTCACTATTTTATCGAACGAAGAAAAATCACGGTTAGCAAACTTACTTTACGTTAAAAAGGAAGTTGGGCAACACGGAAATTCTGAAATTCTATAACATGGTCTGTTATAAGAATTAGTTCCCATTAGAGCCATGTCCACTCGACTCTAATATTTTTGTACTACGTTAAAGAAGAAACTGGAAAAAGGTGGCACTAGCAGTCTTTACCATGATAACGATAAAGTTTTATCTACTTATAAGCCTAGATCTTTGCTTGTAAATTACAATATCGAGAAATGGTATCCACTGATAAAGTATTGATTGTGAATATTTATATTTCTTAAAGTGGTAGCCACTCTCGAAATACCTTAAATTAAAGCGATCGGAAGGAATCAAAGATTTTCCATAGGGACCAAAAGTATAAAAAAAAATTCTTACTTAACCTTTATCAGTCACCTTTTGTTTCATTCTTCGTAGTCTGTTAGTAAGAAGTTTCATCTTGGTATAATAATTGTTACTGATAGGATAATGATGATAGCTTGCAGCAGAGTATTGTTGCTGATGATGTATGTGGATGGTGGCAGTGCGAAGACACTGACTGTGGCAATGGAAATGGGAACTCCCCAAACCGCGCACCGCTAGAGGTATTTGATAAGCGAGAACCACCAAGAATGCAGGAAATGTGTAAATCATAATAACAATAGTCCAGCGTCTCCCCAGGACCTGGACGTCCGCGTATTATATTGAACCAGCGCCCAATTCAATTATTTGCTTTCAAATGTTATGTTTCATAATGTCCCACCAAATAGGTTTTTGTTCTTGATGAGTAACTAAACTGTCTTTTATAGGTTCGCACCATGAGCTGCTTTTTAAAATACTAGCTTTCATTAGATCTCAATGTACAACATTAAGTAACACCGGAAACCATCTTATGGAATACACCGCTTACAGATTGTGACTTCATCAACATACACATAGGTTTTGAACTTTTTGCTAGGATAAGACTTGTTACGAAAATAACGACTAACAGCAGAATTCTCTATAAATTGAACACTGAAGTGTTGCTCTGCAGACAGTTAATTTTTCGATTTGATGACAAAAACTAAAAAAGCCGAATATGAGCCTGTCGAGTGTTATTACTGAAGTTAGTAATTCGCAATACGTTAATCTATAACGTTAAAGAAGAAAACTCCGAAATTATATTAATTAGTCGTCTTGCCCATTTCAGACAACTCGATTCAGTTAATCATCGAAAAGTCGCTTTAGAAGCTGGATAGCTTTTCTTCAGCCATTTAGAATAAATTGATGGGGATGACCGATCGCAACGCCCCTCAAAATCGGTATGGGTGCGGCCGGAAAAGCAAAGGCCCGGGGAAGGAGACGAGGTTTCCCTGTAGGGCTGATGGTGTTGGAGGCGTGCAGTGGTGGTCTCGGATGGTTTCTGACGGTGCATCTTGGAGCTGATAGTGGTCGTGTTGTTCGAGCCACGAGAGTCGGAGCAAAAGAAAAAAAATACTGACTGGCCCGGGGCCCCGAGGGACAGGTGTCACCGCCGGGATCAGAACCGGGAGGGATGATGGAATTAGGTTTAGATAGATGATGACGAAGATAGCTCCGTGGAGGTAATTCATACGTCTTACGTCTACATAGATACGCCAAGCATTGGTCACAAAAGCTCTCAAATGAGCTTAACCTTAATCATTCTCGTCTTCAGCTAGTTGTCCCAAACCAACGTTCCAAACGGACCAAGCGCTTATCTGTGCACGTCTAACTGTGTCATCTCCTTTCTATACCTGTCCTGCTTTCCAACAACCTCTCTTACGAAAATAAATGTTGAGATTATTGGTTTTCTTTCTAACGCAGCGTTTCTTGAAATTTTTGAAGATGTACACCTTATTTTCAAGAGAAGTTGAAATACACTTTAAGTTTTACCAGACGAATTCACCAAACTTTAAGAAGCCGGCACTTTTTGACATCTTTTGTACCTTATCGAATATTAAATCGACGAATTTAAATTAAAAAATAAAGACTGTGCAAACCTAACAATGGATTTATGATTTAAAAATTGAAAAGCACTTCAATAATCTCAAATGTAAATAGAGCGAATTTTAGTTTTATTTATCTGAGCAGATTTTTCACAAGGATTAGATGTTTCGTCATGTTTTTTATAAATAGAATAAGTTCAGAGTCGGACTTGAATTATTTAAAATTTACAAGTTTGAACTAGAAATGTTTAGATTTCACAAAAATGACTCAACAACCTTTATCTATCCCTTTTGAATTAAATGATCATTTTCTATCCTTTTCTTGTTATGTTGCTAACCTTCCATTTTCAATTTTGATTTGATGTGATTTTTTTATCAGTAATGCAAAAACGTATTCGGTTTTCTGACTGATTCACAAAAAATTAACGAAAGTGACTCACTATTCCAGTAAGCAGCTTTTTTAGTTTTCAAAAACGTATTTAGTTTGTTTATTTATCCATTGTGTACTAATGTTTTGTGTGTTTTGTTATTATCGGCGATATTGGACAAGTACACCACTAATAACGGCAGTATTCATCAATGAATGGTATCAATCAGTGTTTGTGTGTAAATGCTTCTGTGTCATGAGGCATCAAAGCGACATCAAAAGCAAAACTACATTAGATCACGAACATAAATTTTAGAAAGTATCAGGTTTTCATACATTTTCCTGCGCGTGTTTTATTGCTAAAATTCACATCTACATGTTGCTTAAGAAGTTTTCTAATAGATTCAAAGAACGATTATGTTTTTTATTGTTAGTCATTTTTCTTGTCTGCGTATCGTAAAAACTCGAATAGATGATTAAATTCTAAAAACGTTAACGGTGAACATCCTAGTTTATCACTAACCGTGAGACACACTAGCCCAGTCAGATCTCTTCGGCAGCAGCGCGGCCATTAGCGTGTCTTTTCTACACACGTGTAATTAGGTACCTACGGAGTGCAGCATCCACGTAACGTAATTCGTCTGTTAGGAAATGCGGAGTTGTAGTTCATCAATTCTCTATCTTTCTCTCTCGTCTAACGGCACAGCCGGATATAACTTGACCGACGGACATAAACCGTATGCATAATACGCGTACAGGGAGAGCACGATGTGAAAACTATCATGAAAATGGGTGTGTTTATGACAGAAAGATTCAAACGTTCGATTAGAATAATAGATGGACTTGCTGGTTTTATGCTATCTGCAAATTGATATTTTTACAATGTTCACAAATGCGTTTTCACGATACGGAAGTTATGTTATTGTCCGTGTCCGTGTTCGGAGTTAACTGCCACGATTGATGACAAATGATTGGTAAAATTACTATCAGATAATGCGTGTGTTCGTTATATGAATCCTAATTTCAAATCGTAGGACATTTTTAAACAATAAAAACTGTCCACACTAATTTGAAATATTGATTTTCACGAAAACAAGTTCTGAATCCTAATAAATAATAAAGGACCAGAAAAAAAATCTTACGTAATGCGAGTTTGATGGGAGCCGCACCTCGACTAATAAAAAATTCTGAATCTCGAGAGATATCTTTAAAAATTGAAAAATCAAACGACTTTTGTGGAAGATCAAAAGGAAATTACAAATAAAATTCCCAAACTTTTTGTGGTGAATTGATTAGTGTTTTTTTTAATTACTTTTGTTTCTTTTATCACATTTATGACTTTTAGCTTTAATTTCTTTTAGTTCGCCTTGAGGATATTATATGTTGAGGTGGTGCTATAAAATCTTTTATGACCTTAACTTTGCCAGAAACAGCAAGATGACCAGATAGATCGTTGTGTTGAGATATGTCGTCGCAGTGATACATTGTACTATTTTTGTTATAAATGTGTCATTATTAATGACTAATGTGGTTTATTTTAGGTTTTTTAGATGCCTTTTTATATCTTTTACATGTTTTAAAATAAATGTGGTAAATTAGGCCGTTTATTATTGTCTAAAATGGAAAAGAAAGGTAGTAAAATCTCCCATATATGGGCAGTCCTGCGACGTTTTGACAATTTTGCTTGTGCAATAGATGGTGTTGGCTTTAGGGGAAAAGACATAAAATTTCAATAAAATTGATTAAATGGCTTAGAGGACTTATAAAAGTTTGAAATTTGAAAATGGATGGAGCATTAGAATTAGATACAGGATGAGCTGTTTTTTTTGTAATAATCCTCAGAAATTCGGCAAATTAAAAAACCATCTGGAATTACTAAATAGAACATTTGTCTTTTTTAAGATGATAATCAGATTCAACTTTTTTTTAAACCATGATAAAATAGTTCTATAAAATTATGCTAATATGGCACATTACATAACAAAATCTCGGCTTTACAATAGACAACCAGCTCGCATTGCATGTACTTTAAGGTAATCTCATTTGCATAACTTTAAATGTCCTAGACAGAATAATGTGGTTGGTTGTTCCATGACATCTTGCAGCGTAAACTGATGCTACTATTCGCATAAAAGATGGTCTTTGGGTTGGCTCAAAAAAATAGTTCGGGGTCTACAAAAAATATAACCACGTTGTTTTGAGGGTATCCTCATTATAATATTAGTTTAGTATGCGGAGATTTATGGTAATCACATTTTGCCACTTTTGCATGCTGTAAAAAGCTGTAGCCGTGTAATTAATGTAGAAGCCGGGATTCTAGAATTGCATAATATAATATCTTCAGAAAAGTGTTGACCACACTGGCCCATTTTGATATTTATAACATTATCTATCCAACATTATTCTTTTATGTAAATTCTTGAAGTTGCCATTGCAATGAAAAAGGTATAATTTAACAAAAAGTAAGTATACTTTATTACTCAGTTTCGAAATAATGCAACCATAAAGTTTCAAATTACAGATAGAAAAGTATTTTGGTTTGCGTTTGAGTACACAAATATCGTATGTTTACGTCACTTTGGACAAACTTGAAATGTTATCGGTTGTCACTCTTAACTAATATCACTAATAGTTGTTACAAGGAGAAAGCTCAAAAAAAATTGTCGACATAATGGAGTTGTCACTTTTGAGAAGTCGTTCTTCAACACTAATTATATATAAACCATTGCGTAACAGTAATTTTATTAAATTGCAATTTAAAGAAAAAGTCCAAGTACCAAACAAAAAAAATTGGGGTGTCTTTTTGTTGACTGTCATAACGAACAGCAAATTTCATTAGAGAATGATTTTTGATTTTTTTCTAATTCTGGGGCATTACGTGTGTTTAGATAAACAATAAGCACCATAGCCGAAAAATATAATATTAATTTTAGACGCCCAATCATAAAGCAGACCTTGCGATCAAAACCAATGCCAGAGTTGATAACAGATACAACTATGGCAATCAGACCCTAAAGCAAACCTGCCGTAATCGTGGTTGGGTATCTACTCTTCATAGTGCAAAAAGTATCTTTTCAACAGGATCAAGAACGTCAGATTACGAATAACACAGGTAGGATCCATTTTAGTATATTTCCAGTCTCTTCGCCGAGGCGCAATAATACAACTGCCGGTCCATTTGGAAGCTCTAATTCTCTTGATCAAATCAACTTAAAAATTGAAATTCATTGCATGTACATGGTTCATTATATCTTCTATTGGAGTTCAAATTAAATTTTAAAAAAAAAGAAACCCTCTGTGAACTGAGGGCTAGTACTAGCCTAAAGGCGTTTCCATACTACATTTTATTTTGATTTTCATAACAAAATTCATAAGTACCTCTTAAAATTATAACCTTAAGATTGCTGAGCTAGGGAATCTTATTCCTAATAAACAAGTTTCCATTAAATTGTCAGTGACTTATTAATGACATATTATGAAGCTTCGTTTCCTAATTTTCGAAGGTATCAAAGAATCTTGCAGTTAGATTAGGTGGCGCTCAACCAAAGACAACAATCAGCCGATGTCTGAGCTCTCCGAAATATTGACAGCCGTTCGCTACATAGTATCACAATTTTGCTGACCTCATTAAAATAGAGCTAATGAGAGCATAAAAAAATAAAAGGATAAAAGGTGCTAATAATTGCTTACTATGTTTTATTGATTGTCCTTGCTTTCAAATTCAATTTGACCGAAGTAACGCCCTACTTGATATAAAATAAGATTCATTTTCCTGTTTCGTTGTTTAAATGTTGGAATGTTCTATATTTTTAATAATAGGAGTAAACAGGCCAGCTGTTTACGGTAGATTTATTAATTCTGACTTGTTAATATCTAATTGTAAACTATTGAGCTCCAATCTGGGACGTTTAGCTTTTCCTTGTGGGTAAGAAGCATTGGTTTCTATTCTCTTGCTATCTGAAGACGCGGTAGTGGTACCATCGTGGACCCATCCCTTCCTCCTTTCCGATGGTACCTTCAATTCTGGACGGACTCGAGGATTTTCGGTCACAGGACACCCACTTCTCATACCAGTTCAGCTTCACCTTGTTCTGATAATTTCGTTTACCGAACTCTTCCCGGGAGCTCCATTACCACGACAGCGCATGCATGTGATGATATCTTCAATAGGATCATTGACCATATATCACCACTACTGCAACCATTGACGATATCAAATGCAACCACTCATCCACTACTTCAGCTACAATCGATCGCACTGTCTCGACTTCACCATGCATCATAATCAATCACCTGGCTGAATAGTTTGCTACTTTTCAGGATCACCTACAACAAATTCCGAAGGAAGCGGGAAACAACGTTGAGCAGAAAACATAATATTGTTAGTAATTGCCCTACGTAGATAATAAATTACTCTCTTGTTCTAAAGTTGTTGTTTGCATATTAGGTTAGAAACAAGTGGTCGGAAAGAAGCTTGTGGTAGTCGGGGTCGGTTAAAGATTTGAAGAGGCCTTAAGGTTGTAGTAACGCAACCCATCTTCGATAATTACGTACCATTGCGCCAGTTCCCTCATCTCTTTTTTTTCTAAATTCTAATAACAGACAAGGAGCTCCGACTCCAACAAGCAAACTTTAAAACCAGTCAGGAATAATCATGGAACTCAAGGTCTCAAGAAATCATTTACGCTGTGCTATACTCAGAGGCGAATTTAGGCATGGTCTTTATGGGCTGCAACCCAGGGCCCCGTTCAATCAAGGGGCGCCCTGTACGGTCAGAAAAAAA